>CM028356.1:8889786-9187230 GCA_016618105.1 Dendrobium huoshanense
AGTTTCTAAAAAATTCTAGTTCCAACATAACTCATCCCCAACTTCTTTGTCATCCCGTTGCCCCACCATTCTCCAAGGGATGATGACCCTCATCAAGGACTATGACTTGACCTTCACCATGATCAAGCTAGTTGGCTTCTTCTCACTTTTATGAGTGGAGTCATTCTTGCACCTAAGCCCAAACTACTAGCTAGTCCTAAAAACCTCAATGTTTGAAGATCTGGTAAAAAATGAATAATATTGTCACAACTTTATAGTCGCTAAACAAAGGGTGGCCTATATCAACAATACTACCAAACAAATTCAATATTTCCAACGTGATTTCCGAAGAAATCAAAACAGCCGAAATTTTCAACTCAATTAAAAGCAAAAATTATGCCTAAATCTTTTTGGGCATTTCCGACGAAATTTTCTGCTGACAATTCCACCAATAATGCCCTAATTTGTAAATTGATGGATCACCTTCTCTATTTCACGCAAATTCAACGCCAACGCCTTTTTTGACCCCATCCAAAGCCCATGCTCTATGGAACCTTTTTTCTCCACTAATTTATTCAAATTTTTAAAGATCTTAAGGTAAATCTCCTTCTATTTCAAATTTTTTTTATCAATTTGAGATTTTGTCCGCTAAAGTTTGCTTACGAAATGTTAAAATTTTTTAGCTTTATGGATTTTTTTTTAAAAGTTTATTTAAATTTGAGTCTCTCTTACATTAGTAGTCTTCCCTAAGAATATGTTATTGTTTTAGGATAGATTTACATTATTTTTTTTATTGTAGCTAAGTTACATATGTGCGTTAAAATGCTTAGTGATGTGTCGGCGAAAATAATATAGTATGGTTTTGTGAAGGTGAAAATTTTATATGTTTTTGAAAAAAAAAATATGCTAATGAAAAAAACTTAAATGAAGGTAAAACCGCTTTAAGAAAAAAACATTCATCAATTTAATGTTTTGGACTATCTTTGTTACATTACAACATACACATGAATATCCAAAGCTAAAGATGGTGAATGTAAAATATACTGTTACTTGGACGAAAAGGATTAATAGATAAATTTATTAAGGGAGTTGAATATATTATTCTCATGGCATATCAAATGTTTTCATTTTTATCCAACGAAAAGTTTAGATGTCTTTGCTCAATACAAAAAAATAAAGCCTACCTTATACCCGATGAAGTTACGCTAGATTTATATCGTAGAGGATTCAGATTCCTAATGAATAATTAATTTTGGACTTCACATGGAAAATGTGAGCCACATTTCGACTCTTAATGCAATTCTTCGACAAGCTACATAACAATAGACGAAGAAAATATTGGGAGATACGAAGAGATGGTATTTGATGTAGCTAACCCACAATTTCGAGAAAATATAAAGAGTCCCCTAACATCGATGGGCTGAATTTATATGAATTATTATGTGCACCACAACAACTATTTTGATATGGGTGCACCACTCACTCTAAGTTATACGTCGCAGTTAGGTGCTCAATATCAACACAATATATAATGTTCCTCATAAATGTTTCAATCAATTTGTTGGACTACTGAAAGAAATTAATCCAACGGACAATTTAGTTCATGTACTAGCATCGTCAGCAATAAGTTCAAGATGCTGAGAGCTCGGGGAGACGGACACTAATTAAAAGTTTATTTTTATGTATTCTATGAGATGTATTAATATTATAGAACATTTCATATTAAGTACTAATTCATAATTTATAATTATAATTTCAATATTGGTTTTACTATGATTGCAATTTCAATTAATTCATTTGGTTTTTATTTTATGTATGTTATGTTGTCTAGACAATGCTTTTTGCATGATATGTTAGATAAATAAATCTTCTATAATTTCAATGATATGTTGGTTATAAGAAAAAATATATGAAAGTTTTTTTTTTTTTGCTACCAAGTTTCAAACAGAATTACATCTTGTACAAATGATGCATGGTTCCGTTGAAATCATGGCAAAAAAATTCATTGATACTTCATTGGTAGATTCATCGGAGGCAAAAATCGCTAGTAACATCAAAAGTTACCTGCAATTATTTTCGTCGAAAAAGTTGTCGATAGTTTTTTTTCCCACGACATTTTTAATCCATCAATGTTTCTTTCGAATTAATAGTTAAAAATTAGACGAAATTTTTCTAACAATATTATGTCAAAAAACTTTTTCTACAAACCTTTTAATAACATATTCATATTCATCGAAATACCACCGAAAAATAAATTATCTAATGGAAATTTATTTTCTTTCGACAAAAATGGCCGCCAGAAAAAGTATATTTTCCTATAGTGTAATATCGAGGAATTAGATCTAGGTGGGAAAGCATTCCTTAACACCCTAAAAAGCTTCATCACCCTTCTGAAAGACCCTTCAAATCCAAGCTTCACACTTCTCTAGGATGAAGAATCCACAAAGAAAGAAAAGCTTCGCCCTCGAAGAAAGCAAACAGAAAGTGGCAAATGTGGTTGGAGACAGCCCCGACTAGGAAGTAGACCAATGTCGCCAGTAATCCCTTGGATTGGGCAAAGGACAAATAATAAGAGCCGTTAAGAAACATTTATTTGACATGAGAAGTACTGGTGGCCCATGCTTGCTCTAAATGGAGGGAAACTGGTCCTCGGTAAGCCTTTTGTTGAAACCTCTGGCCTTCTTGTGCTCGAGATGATATATAGCAACACAAATGAAGAGATTGGGAAGGTGTGCATTTAAACATAATTATATATTATATCCCCGAAGAGTAATGAGAGTAATGAGAAAGCTAATGATTATGATGATATGATATGTGAAAGATTTAAAATAGAAAAAAAAATTAATAGTACAAAAAATACAAATAAACAAAACTAGAGATAGAAACTTTTGAAACTTACAAGTTGAGTTTGAATCCAATAACTGAAGCTAATATTTTTAAACTTTTGATTAAAGAGTATAACCAACATGATCATTAGTAATCACACGGGCTCTTAAAGTAGTCACTACAAGTTGTTTTACACCAGATCCCAAATAAGCTTCTAATAACATAGACGAACCAAATTGAAAGGAGATACTAAGATAAGTTAAACTCAAACAAAATTAGCTTTTTCTTCCAATATTCTTTTCTATTTGTTTAGTGAATATTGAAGGAAAGTGTGTGCCTTGCCACGAGAGACCACACAAGGAAACCAAGCAAACTTTCATCATCACAACAAAGAAAGCAAGAATCCTTCAAAAGGCATATGCAGCCCTCCCATCCCACATTATAAAGAGTGAAGAACCTATCTTTTCAGCAATGGAGAAGGCATGAAGGCGGGAGGTAAAATACTTTGTTTGAATTACCAAATTCAACAAGCAAGCAATCAAGGGCTTGTCCTTAATACAGAATAAAGGAAATGAAAATTAGGAAGACAACTAAGATAGGTAGCCATAATCTCAAATTCAACCATCATTATTAATTCATGTTTGCTCTCTACATGAACATAGGTATATTAGGTTAGTTAGAATCTTTGAGCTATAAGTTAAGCTTTTTTCAATATAGTGGGTATGGGGAAACCACTATACAAAAACAATTGGTTGGCGTTGTACACATTGGATCAATTGGCCCGCAATTAGAAGCACAAAGTAGTTTTTCTCCTAAGGATTGGTAATATATACATTGGATCAATAGGGCAAACTAGTTTTTCACCTCTGAGGGATGGATTGATCTATTCTTCATCAGTCTGTAAAGAAGTTCATTTCATTGTTCATTCATGCTTTCCTCTCTATCTTAGCTTTATTTTCTTATGAACCTTCACACAGTTATCTAAACTTACCTTTATATTATATTTATCCTCACCTCATGGTTTTCAACAAGAATGAATTCTTGTGTTATGCTATTAGTGGTCACCTATTGTAGGTAATCCCATCTGTTAAAACAGAATATAAAAAAGAAGAAAATTTTTCTGAGAAAACAAGTTTGTGATTTGAAAGAAAAGTATAAATTTGAAATTCACAAGTTCAACATCATTACATGGATCAAGGGAAAAACGTACAATACAAATTTGAAATTCCAAACTTCACTATTCTTATGGGAGAGAATAAATGTCGAATAGTCAATAAAGATGGCAACCTTAGTAGTATAAAAATTCATAAAAGGCCCCACCAACAAAGGGGCGCAGCATACAGTGAACAAGAAAGATCCCCAACACTCATAAAATGAAGACTAGAACCATAAACAAGCAAAATGAATTTTCTTTTCCACAAAAATCAAAGAGCATGAATTTTAGGAGTAATCAAAGATGCAACTTGATATAAACTCGCATTCCTACGTTGTGATTAACTTACAAAATTACATTTAGAGGTCTAATCATCCTTATTAAATGAAATTCTAAATTTTGATAACTTGACTTCGTGCATCTTATTTGGAGGCATAACGGAATGTTTCCCTCTTAAATTATTTACATGGATAATCAATGTCCTCGTATTGGAATATAGGTTGCATATTTTTATTGGTTGCTAATATAAAAGAATGAGCAAAGAAGATAACTAAGAAAAAAAGAGGATGCATTTCTCATTAAAAAAGAATAGGGGATTAGAAAATGGGAAAGGAATCGCACCTTCTGTGCCAAACAGGACAATGCCTACTTCATCATTCTTAGAGTACATAAGCTGTGCCAATGACAAAGAACATAAAATTATCATGTGAGAAAAAGCCTAACGAGGAAAAAAAAGGCATAACTGAAACTAATTTAGACAATCTTTTTTCCGGAAATTTACATACTAGCCACTTATACCTTTCCATTCAACATAATAACACCTTGACCATTGTATTTATGCTCTAACCACCCAAATCATTTAAATCTTTCTAAATTTCCACCTTGGGTCAAAGTTCCATCTAAGATTTCCACCATATCAACAATCCACCACTCATCCCTCTTTTATGCCATCATAAATTGTTAGGCTACAACATAACACAACAAAAAATCACAACCCATCATATTGTAGCCAGCCTTTGATGCACTAGTGCCAAATGTCAACAAACCAACATTAAAATGCTAGTGGCTACCACCATACCACCATTAACCATTCCAATGATCAAAAATGGATGTCTTCATGATTTTCACATGTCCATCATTAAGATTAACTCCAAAATAGTTTGTTGTGGCAGGCAAAGTGTTATTTTGGGTAAAGAAGACTTGGGAGTTAAACATATAACATGAAAAGCTTCAGTGGAATATATGTACATCCCCTTTTTTTATTAAATATTGATATCTTCATTGTTAAACCATATGAAGGAAAAAAATTTAAATACACCATGTAGCTTCCTTCATATGGATAGGGTTTGTTTTTTTAACTTCATGCTTTAAGTTTTAATTTTTTTTCAAATTAAAATTATTAATTATGTTTATCATTTTTAAACATGTATTATTGCTCTTCAATCATTAGGTAACGGCATAATGTAACAGCCCAAACTCTTAACTATCGATATATTGTTAGCTTTGACCTAAGGGCCTTACGGTTTAGCTTTTTACTTAATGGGTTTCACACATAAGTTCTCCATACTTCGATCTTGCCACTAGATCCATTTGTGGCAATGTGGTTGCACAAGGCAACAAGCTTGCACTGACAACAACTAACCAACCAGTGAACTTGTTGTTGTGGCCATAGTAGAATCTCATGAGACAGATCAACCGTATTAATCATTCTCCAGCCTTTTTTACAAGTTTATTTGCAACACAAGCATTGTTACTTGAACTGATTGTAAGAAAATAGGATTGCAAATGAAATAGTGATGTTGTTGTTATAAACCTAGTCATCTTGTCTAAGTTGGCAAAAACTAGAAGTCAATGCTTAGGATGCCAAAAGGTATGAAAGATTGCAAGCTAGTCAAAGATGCGTAAGTGCGTGAACCAAAATATCCATGAATGGGTCAGATATATGCCAACTATATACCACATATGAACATACTAAAAGCAGAAGAACTATTGACCTTGCTTATAAAACAAAGGAAACTACAAGGATATATTGCCAAATTTACAGAAGGTTATCTTTTTACATCAAGAGGCAAACCTCAAGGATTTATGAAGAGGCCCCTACAACCATGAAGCCCAACAACAGAACAGAAACATGGGGCCCAAAAAGTTCGATGATATACCCAAATAAACAATAAATTTAAAAACAAAGGAGAAGAAGAGGAGAAGAAAAGGTTTTTTTACCTTCTTCTGTACAAGCATTGTGCAGAGTTTTTCAATGTCGGGAAGAATATCATGCATCGTAGGGCCCACATCAACAACCAGAACTAGAGCTTCCTGCACATAGGATGAAATAAGATTAATATGATATAAAATTAACGCCCACAGTTCTTTATCCTGGAGACCACAAGTCAACGGCTTAATGTGTTCATCAAAAACTCAGCAAATTTACAATAAAAGCCTGACATCCTCATGCATAAGCTAGTACATTTTGACATCAAAGTTCAAACAAACAGGCGAACTACGAACCAGCTGATCAGCTCCTTCCACTTTCAACAAACAGTGCATAACGTTCGCAGCAAATAGTCTCCGAAAAGCAATAAAAATGTAGGAAATTAAGAAAAAACACATGAGGTTTGACAACCCTTAACACATAAGAACAAATCAGAAGAATGAATTGATGAGTTTCCCTCAGGCTTGCAGTTGGTGAAGATTGAAGAACAATGTTTTCAATGGCGAAACTTCAAATAATACTGAACAGAAATGAAAAGAAAATAGCATTGACATTAGGGTTGCCGAAGTTACTTTGTTGCGAGCCATCTCCAAAGGCAGGAAAATATGTACGGGAGTATAAGAAACAAGCACGATGAAGCGGAACGATCGATACTTTCCAGCTTCGTTGATTAATGGAGAGAATGACTCGGGTTCTTATTTGACTGCTGCATCTTCTGAACTTCTAATATCGAAGTGTTCACTTTCTAATATCGAAGTGTTCACTTGCTCTGCTTCCCGCCTACGCAACACCGAAAGGTACGGCGACTCTTGCGAATAGCTTTCAAGAGAAGCATCGAGCCCAATTTGAAGGCCGAGATCAAAGCGATTATGAATCCACTTGTCGTTGTTGGAAGAGAGAGAGACGCGGAGGTGGAAGACCAGTTCAAACATGAATGTATTTTTATTTGACTCGTTTAATTTGTAAGGTATTTGTGATTGATTTATTTAAATTTTTATTTTTTACTTGATAATTTTTAAATTTGCTAGTGAACATTTTTTTTGTTTGATTTGTTCAAATTTGACACAAACATGAGCCAATTTTAAATAATATAAAATTTAAATAATGACTCAAATACGATTAAATCATTATTTTTATATAATATATATATCAATTTGATGTTTGAACCTAATCAATATAAGTCTTTCTAAACTGAGGACTAGTGTATTATTTTGTTCATCATATTTTTCTACTTATTTAAATTTGCATGAATAAGATATAAGAAATCAACATATTCATATTCATGATTTTATGATTTTAGATTTCAATGTCTTTTCGGTTACGGGCCAGAGTGGATTCCAACGAAGTGGGGAAACAAAGATCGCAATACTTGGTTGCTATTGTATAAGGAATCACCCTTATGATAATGGCCATTTTTTTTGGATTTTCATGTAAAATTTTGTGAAGATATTTATTATAATAGATTGATTATAAAAATATATGAAGCTTGAAGTAGCTTTTTTTCCGAAGGTGGAAAAAATATGTAATTTTAGGTTTATGAATTTTTTTTTTATTTAAAGAAAAATAGCTTATTTAAGGTCTCGTATATGTGATTTTTAGAGATTTGATTGGAGATTAATTATTTGCAATTAAAATATTATGAGTCGTCATAATTAATTTATAATTAAATGTAATCTATATTTGATAAAGCATATATTGAAGCACATAATAGTGTTATTTTATTAAAATTAATTCAGTAATTGAAGTGTTGGGAAATCGTACATTTTAGGGCAATTTAAATGTCAAATCAATGCATTAGAAAAGTAAACCTATTATGACACCTAATATTTGTCGTATTTATTCACAATTTCCATCAAAGCAAGGTGTTAGAAAAGCTTGTTTGTTAGGACACCTTATAGGTGTCATTTAGAGACTATTTCATCAAAATTAAATGTCATAAAAATTTAGTTTTTAAGGAACATAAAGATGTCATTGTGCCAGTCATATTAAATTCCGCCTCATATGGGAACTCTCCAAAATCCAACCCAATTATCATAACAAATTCAACAATGCCAAATACTATATGCTTGCCTCCAATTTTGAACATAATGAAGTATTTATCAATTTTATCATCATCAACCATCCTTAGTAATAATTGATGAATTAGGGTGGTAGAAAATTAGAGTTATTGAGTTATAAAGAACTACTAAAGTGGGAACTCTTAATTTTTCCAATGAGATCATTAGCCTAAAATTGCCTAATTCAAGTTATGTTTGAACCATTTTGGAACTTTGGTCAAGCATTGCTTTAACAAAGTTCAAACTATGATTAAATTATGCTTAAACCATTATTGAATCTTGTTTGAATATTGCTCTAACATTATTTGAACAATGTTCAAACTTTGCTCAAACTTTATTCGAACTGCAATCCAAAAAAGTTCAAATTATGCTTGAACTCTATTTTAAATATAATCAAATCATATTCAAATTATATTTGATAATATTCAAACATTACTTGAACCATGATTTAACCTTGTTTGAACTTTGTTCCAATCAAATTCGAGCAAATTATGAACCTTATTGTAACCATATTCAATCACTCCCGGGGATCTATAGTGAAAGAATTTCTTTTTTTCTTTTCAATATTTATTATCTTGTCAAATTACTATATTAATTAATCAACCATTGAAACCAAATCAATATCAATATCCAAAGCAAATTAATTTCATTACAGAGAACCAATAAACAGTAAAAAATATCATTCCTATTTATATAGTTCAGAATTACATCATAATGGTAGAGTCTAAAATAATACATAAAATAGAGACTTTGGTTACAAAATAATACATAAACGAAATATCTGAAATAAAGCTACACTAGTATCACTATTTACATTGTCTCAAGTTACAGACTCCTTATCTAAAATTATTTAAACCGTGTAATGAGCAAATAACCAAGAAATTAAATAAAATATTACAACTGAAATCAATGCAATAAGAAGTTAAATAATATATTTTTAATCATATAATTAAATCTATGTCGGTTATCTGTACTAATTGCTTAGTTTATAATAGATTACATCGCAATCCACAATATTAGTAACAATGATTTGTATTAGTAACAGTGATTAGTATCATCTGGAACATTCTATATCGACAACAAACAAACTCAGTATAGTGTAAGCTACATTATCAACAATAATAATGAATAATCATTATTATATAGTCAATAATAAGTATTATATCAGATATTTATATGATGGTATCTTGTTCATGCACTTATGACTCTGAATCAATCTCCAGCTCTTTATGATTCACAATCGTTGCTCAGTAATCATTACTCTGGAATTGTTATAGAATTATCAATCCATATATCTGATATCAATTAGCACTTCATTATCTACCAGCTGATTAACATCAGTATCAATATAGTACATCCTTTTCTATTTTAGTCAAACCAATATTATATTATAGTACCTATTAATCATTTTAACATTTCAATACATCTTACCAATCACAATACATCATTTTTAACTTCAATTTCAGTACACATTTTCACAGATGTTTAATAGAGAACATGCACCAATTTAACTAATGAAAATAAAAGAAAATTATATCAAAGCATTCAAAATAATCATATATATATAATATATTAAAAGCAATGAGGGGAAAGCTTATGATATCAGAAAAAAAGAAGTAATTTTAGTAGGTTTAGAAGAGATAAATTTATAGAAATTAAAATCGACCATTGAAAATATAAGTAAGAAGATATTTACTTAAAATGATTAGAACACATTTTATAAAAGAAACGATGGATGAAATCACTCGAATACCATTCTTTCTCTTCTTCTCCCCCATTCTCCTTTGTTTCTTTCCGGCCAAGCCACAAGAGTGAGGGGGTAGTGAAGGAAAAAAATAGCAAAAAAATATCTTTAGTGACATAGCCCAGCAATGCTCAATCTTAGTGTCGCAGCTCCGCATGTAGAAATCAAATTTATTGTATAACAAATACACCATTGTCGCGGCGGCTGTTTCACGTGCCGTAGTGTTCTCAACCCTAGTGCCTCAGCGCTCACGTGTGCAGTGCTGAAGCTCTGTAGTTCAATAATAAATTTAAAAACTCATATATTTCATTTAAAATGCTTTTCGTATCTTTGAATTGTTACATAATCAAACCTTGTTATAACCTTGCTTGAATCTGAAAAACTAAAGTTCAAGCTCAAGGTTGGATTTGTGAATTCTCCAAATCTAAAACATTTGCAAGGTGGCTCTAGACGACATTTATTCAAATATTATTTCAACCTTATTGTAACCATATTCAAGCCATGCTTAAATTTTCTTTGAACCTTATTCAAAGCTTTTTTAAATTAAATATTGCTAGAATAGTCTTTCAATATTATTTGAACCTTTTTTAAACCTTATTCAAAAGTTCAAACAAGATTTGAATAATTTTCGAAGATGGCTCAAACAATGTTCTAAAATGTTTGGAGCATATAATGTGATGTTTAATGTTATTTTGTGTTGACGTTTGGAGTGCTAACAATGTATTCAAACTTAAATTACCGAATCTATAACTTAACTAACCTTAGTTAGATAGACATAACAACTTTATTGTGAAAATTTGCTAAAGGTTGATCACACTTGCTTGAAGGTCATCGGAGATGGAGAAGGTGTTGAGAAGAGGAATAATTACGTTGCTCATTGGTAGAAAGTTCACGTAACTCTTGAGCGAGGCATTCAAATTTTATTTCTATAACATTAGGGGTGATTTCATATAACAAAAAAATTTCGGCATAGTTCTATAAGAATATAAATAATGAGAATATTTCTCTAACAATGTCCATTATGAGTCATATAATATCAAATTGCTGAATTTCAGTCATTATGGTGAGTATTTCGCGATCGCTCCGATCGCTCCGCAGTGGTTTTGACAGATTTTGTGTTTACGGAGCTCTACTCATTTTTGCTCCTCGCAGAAGATCTCTCTTTTTGATCGGGTAGGTTGAGCAGATAAGGACGAAGAGGAAGCCAAAAACAGAGAAAATCAGAAGGCCGACCTTTTAATTCTTGGGGGCGTTTTCACGGCGATGGTAGGAGCCGTAATAGCGTGGCTTTTCGGCTTCTTCATGCTCATCGGTCTGCTTCTCCTTGTAATTTACCAGGTTTTATCCGTAAAACCCTATCACTACGAAAAAAAAAAGTTCGACTAGATAGAAAACCCATGTTGTAAGACCTTTTTTTAATGGTATAAGAAATTGCATTCGTATTGGCATTACTATACTACGTATCATTTTGATTTAATGTATTGTGTTGATAACGTGTTAAAAATCTCACAGTCGGGGGGGGGGAAGTATCGCATCTGAAAGGTGTTTTCTTTCAATTATATGAATACTCACAGTCGAATTATGTAAGCTTTCTATGATTCAGGATGAGCTTTGATAGTTTTTAGGGCAGTTTGATATGGATTTGATGCACCCGGCGATGTTCAAGTTTTCCGTTTTAGCTTTATTTAACTAGAGCTAATTGCCTGGAGCATTCAGGTTAAATTTGATTTTTATGGCCTGGGATGGATTTTCATAGGTCATTGGGCTGTGATTTCATGCATGCTGTTGTTCTTCTATTTTTATAAGGTCACAAAGTTTGGGGCAAACGCCTATTACTTTCTTTATGCCATGCGGAAATGGAGATAGAGTTACATTGTGTCAGTTATGGCAAATTTTTTTATCACATTGTTTGCAGTTGGGAAGAAAAACCGTTAGACAAAAAGCAATGGTAAAAAGATAAAAAATGCTAAGAACTCAACACACAAGACAAAAGTATATTTGGTCCAGTCTTCAGGTACGCTAAAAAAAAATTCCACTCTAGTTAAGAGGAGTATATCTTGATTTTTTTTCTTTACATTTGTTTTAATATTGAGAGATGATAAGCAACCAAACAATGAAGTGAAATAATTAGATGAGTAGATATCAAAGAACTTTGAGCTGAATTTCATATTAATATCAATAAGATATTTTTTTTTTATACCATCAAAATTGTCTCAGACACTATCCCATTTATTTTAGTACCATTGTGCTTTCCGACGACACCTTCAAACATGTCTACACTTTCACCACACTTGTACTGCATTAAAGTAGTTCACCACAATCACAAATAGAAGCACCAAGATTCTCTCTCTCTCTCTCTCTCTCTCTCTCTCTCTTTCTCTCTCTCTCTCTCTCCTATTTTATATTCACAAGCATCTCTCTCTATCTCTCTTTTTCTCAACTTATCTCAAATTCTTATCAAGTAATACATTATTTTACCCTCTCACCTTTCTTTCCCTCCATTAGCCCTTATTTTTCTTATTGTAAGGTTCTCATGAGAAGCTACACTCATTACATATTATAAACTCGATTTAAGTAATGGTGTAGTACATTATTGATTTAAAGTTAATCCAAAAGTTGCAAACAAATTAAAAACTTAAAATTATCCAAAAAGCAAATTCAAATAAATTGATATTTATCCATAAAATCACACATTTGGGAGTTTATGTTTATCTTGTAAATAAAAAAGGGTTGCACCAAATAAATAATCTTTCATTTGGAGAGCAAAATTTTGCTGTACTTATTTGTTGACATTAATTTTTTGCGGTATCTCCTCTCCGTTATAAATGATAATTAATTTAGCCTTAATATTTAGTTTTTTTTTTAGTTGCTGTTTGTAAGCATGCCAGTCGTATTCTCAAATCCTTTTATTTATTTTTAAGCTTTATGACATTTTTTTCCTACAAACCTTTGATAATTATTCAAGTTAAACATGCTTGTCCTATATTAGACTGTTGCATTCTTAGTCAAATGTATAACACTAACAAAAAAGAACATTCATTTCTTTTTATATTCTGAACTCGTTTAAGAAATCTTCATCCAAACCATTTCTTTTGCATCATTAGTAACTACAATGTACTTTGCTTCTATGGTAGATAATATAATTAGATTAAGTAACTGTAACAACGTAAAAACAAATAGTAACACCCATATGTGTTTGTGTGTATGCATTTATATTGTCTTACTTCAAGCATGCAAATTGTCACCTATGTTAGCATCGACAAAGTTCTGTTGTTTCATGCCATCTTTACAAAAATTGTAACAAGTTGTTAATAATACCTTTTATGTAGCGCAAAAATTTCATCTCATTCTAATGCACTCTTCTTGAATTTAATGCTTACTTATTGCTCCTTCCATTTGAGCTATGTTAGGGCTTATGTAAACAATAACATGCATCAATGAAATAAGTACTGAAGCATAATAAACTTTTATTATATAGTTTACCCCTTTACTAATTTCATGTGATTGTTACTTTTGAAAGTTTAAAGTAACTAGGCAAGTGCCTACTTATTTTAATGGTTCAATTCTTGGGATAGTTTTTTAACATGTCGCTCATTCTGCCATGAGTGATATTCATCTCGAGAAATATTTAACTTCTTTCAGGTCCATATCAAATTCCTTAGACAATTATTATTTCAATTTATTAATAATATTAATATTTGCTTCTGTAATCAGCATGACATCCATATAAGAGCAATATGATACAAACTCACAACAATCCTTTGATGCTGCAACAATGATCTGCAATGCATCTTTAAAGCTAATTTGATGCATATATCCATATATTTGTTTATAAATTAATGGGGAGCTTGTTTTAATTAATACAAACTTTTATTTAGTTTGCTGAGAAGATTTTCTTTCCTAGGGACTTAGTGTCTTTTTAAGTTGTACCATATTATTGTCATTCTCCAAATCATTATGAACAAAAGCTGCCTTGATATCTCTGCCCAATATGTAGAATTTTTTTATGCTATTATACTCCTCACCATCAAATAGATGTCAATTTAACAATAAGAGAAAAAGCTCATCGAAGTTGAGACCTTGCTTTCACTCATATCTTTTATAATAAGCCTTGCTTTGGTCATTTTAATGCCATTTTGCTTTTTCATGATAAAAAAAATCCATTTGTTTTGCAATGCCATCTTCTTCATTGATAGCCTAGTTAATGATCATTAAGCCATTTTATTGGAGTGCTTCATCCCCTCTTTCATTTTCAGCTCCCACTTGATGAAGTTTTTAGACCACATTATTCATTCAAAATACTCTTGTTCAACAGCATCAATAAGCAGTACATAATGTAAGGATGGAGAATATCAGTAAGTAGGTTTAAACGTTATTTAATACCTTCTCAACTGTATTGCAGACGTTCTTGACTTTGGCTACGTGAATGTCAACAGTCGGAGGAGTTACGTGGCCTTGTTCTTACACTTCATCTCCATAACTCACCTCAAGCTCAATACGTTCACTTTTGGAGGCCTACTTCCTTGAATTATTATATTCATATTTGTTTATGTTGTTTTTATCGAATATAATATTCTCATAACTAACTATTTTTTTGGTTTTGACAATCTCAAAATCTTAAACAAAAAGTTTAAGTCATGCCTAATAATATAATTGTTTGAGGTTGGAGATCTAGTTTATATCTGCTAATAATAATAAGAATATGAGAAAGTTTTAGTGTTTTACCTTCTTGCTAGTTTAAACTTGTTCATGATGCGGACATCGGCACGAAAATCTGGCGCATCTATCACAGGAGGCGTCGTAAATCGACGGCTCTGATTTAAGTTGTCATTTATGAATTATTTTCTGCATTTTAGTTTCTATTTTATGTTATTTCCTATTTTACCCCTAGGTTAATTTATTTGAGTGTTGTGGCCAAAGGGGCAATTTTGTAATTTTTTTATTTTCTCATGTTGTGGCCTATATATAGGGTCTTTAGCTATTGTAATAGGGGGATGAATTTGATATTGAAATTTTGTGTTTTCCACATTTGTGTTCTTCTTGTGAGAGAGCGTTAGTGAGATTCCTATGGGAAGGATTCAGAGTTGTCACCAGCCACAGGATGGGTCCGGGCTCGTGATTTGAAGTCCCTTGGAGAAGGGCAACGGATCACCCGCCAGTCTTCGGAAGAGTCCAAGGCTCGCGGTTTCTATCATTTTGATTTTCTATCTTTTGTTTTATCTTTGTGTTGATTTATTCCTTCTTATCTGCTCCCCGTAGTCGTTTTCATCTTTTCATCTTTCCTCCTCCCCTTTCAACCCCTCGGCCAAACCTCCATACCAAGCTCCAACAAATTTTTCCCCTTGGCCGTCGGCCACCTTCCCCCATTAGCTCCACCTCCGGCCACCCTTGTTTGTCTCCATGAATGAGGAGTCAATGCCACCATAATGCTTACCTAAAGAGTTCAAATAATTTAGGAAATTATTTTCATCATTTGAAATTCAAATTTTGAATTTCAAATAGTTTCCTAAATTAGAAAGCTATTATAGGAAAGTATTGAATCTCATTCATGATATAATTTAAATTTAATTTGGATGGAATGAGGATAATTTTCGAATTCAAAATTCAAATTGGTTTGAATTTGAACACTTTCTTAAAATAGGAAATCTATGTTAGGAAAGTTTTAAATCAAATTTTTATAATTCTCGAATAATCAAGCATTGAGTAATTACCCCAATTTCCCCATACATTACTGCAGCCGGCCCCTCTTCCCTTTGGCTTGATTTAGGAAATTTTTCCTAAACACTAAGCCTTTGTCTTTTGGAAATATTTCCCAGATCTTAGCACCGATTCTTCTACTGGCCAAATATTGATTTCTTTCCTAAAACCTGACGTGGGCATTTGGAAATAATTCTACCGTCCAACTCCACCTACTGCTGGTCCCATCTCCAGCTTGCTTTATTTCCAAACACAGAATTCTCATTTGGAAATAATTTCAATTGCTGTAACCTCTCTCCGTTAATTATTCTCAATCCAGAGAATAATTAAGAAGAAAGGAATTCAATATCCAGCCACGCCACTGTTGTCCAAGAGAAGAACAGTTGCTGTCCAGAAATAATTCCAGGATTTTGATCAAGGTATAGTTGCTGTCCTGAATTTTATACTCAGGAAAACTGCTGTCCAGCAGCCTCAAAGGCCATAATCTGCTGTCCAAGATTTCTATAACCCCAAATCTGCTGAGAGATCTTCTCCCTACCAACGCCTCTTACCCGTTCTACATCAGTTCATGTAGTTCATAATATAATAGATTGATAGTTATAATGTTAATGACATTCACCCAGACGGTCTTGGGCAATCTTCCATATAAATAAATGCATTTAGATCTTTCATTCATAGTTTGTTCATGCACTTAATAATTCCAGTATGCTGTGATGCTCTTGGAATTGTCTTCTTCATACATATACCATTAGTTGGAATATTTTCTAAATTCAAGCTCTCATACTTTCCTCCATTATTTGATTTTAAGCAATCTACGTTTACACTGGAATCCTTTTCTACCAAGCTGTTCCAACTTTTAGAATATCAAAGGAATCAATTTTATTCTTTAAAAAATATATCCATACATTTTTATTAAAGCCACCAATGAGGTTAATATAGTAATGTGAGCTTGAATGGGTGTCTTGATGTCAAGCTATATCAAGTTTGGTCATGCTTAAGCTTAAATAAAACTCTTAAGATAGGAAAATGGATAAACAAAATTCAAATTTTCTGTTTGTGGTTGTTTGGGATAGCGTATGAAGTATTGAAACGGGAAATTTCTATTGTAGAAGCGAAGTCTGGTTTTAGCTTCAAAACGGGTAAACAGTGGTTATTTCTGCAAAAACAGATTTCTTGATAAACTAAAATTGAATTTTGGATGGTGAGACAGCTATCGCTGAAAATTTCATATCTAACCAGGACTAGTATGCTGGCTACAATCTGAATTTCTGGGTATATTTAGAAAAGGGGCATCCATAGTAAAAAAAGACCTCAAAAAGATGGTGAAAATCCTTAAAATTTCTTGATTAATGTGAGCGAAAGTGAATAACAATGATCCATGATTTCATGGCAATTCAAAACGTAAATACTTGTGATTAAAATTTGAAAATCAAGGATAGAAAAAAATTGAATGATAATCAAGCATATAAGGAAATTGATTGTTGGAGGGATTAAATGTGATAATATTTAGGCTGATTTGATTTGTTGTTATGGAAAGGAATATGGGTAATTTTCTTTAGAATTTCTTGGAGGCTTTTATGGAGATAAAGCTAAGTTGGGAAAGCATGATGGAAAGGTATCATGATACTAATTGTTTTCTAACTTATATTGTAGCAATTGATTAATATGAGGTGGTCGTCTTGGTGATGATTAGATTGGTTGGGTTGGAGAGGATGGGGGATGAGAGTTCAATAGACGAAAAGGATTTATGTTAAAATTTTAAACAACATCAAGCCTTTACCCCACTATGTGGGGTCGGCTACATGAATCCCTTTTCTTCGTTGTATCCTGTTAAGAGTTAAATTCTCATTTAAATCTAATAAAGAAATTTCTAATATTATCTAACCAAGTCTTTTTAGGTCTACCTCTACCTTTCTTACATAAGCCAAATCTAATACATCTTCTCTCGTAACCGGGTCATCGAAAGACCACCGTTTTATATGACCAAACCTTCTAAGGCTGCTCTCTTTAATCTTATCTTCCATTGGAGCTACCAACCTTTTCTCGTATATGCTTGTTTCGTATCCAGTCTCTAAGAGAAAAGCCACTCATTCACCTGATCATCCTCATCTCTGCAACAATTAACTTAATATTATGCTTCTCTAATAATGGCCAACATTATGCACCATAAAGCATTGTATATCTCACCACCATCTTATAGAATTTTCTCTTAAGTTTGAGGGGTTTTTTTCTATCACGCAACAAGCCCGATGCATTTAAGTTAGAGGCTCTAGATCTATTACTACTAAAATTACACTTTATATATTCTGTTTTAGATATACTCAAACGAAAGCCTTTAGACTCTAAAGTTGACCTCCATAATTGATGCAAGCAAAAATATAGGAAGACCCTAATTTTTACAAGCATATTACAAGATTTTCTAGGTAATAAGAAAATACACAAAATACTCCAAAATACACCTTTTATAACATAAAAGGACGCTTACAACTTTAAATCGAAAGACATCATAATTTTGACAACTTGAAATGACATTTACAAACTTATATAATAAAAACCTAAACTTGTATTTCATTCGTCGAGAAGAAAGATACAGGTGACGTCAAACTTGGGGAGAGAAGAAAGAGGTAAGAAGCCCAAGACGAAGAGAGGACAAGCTCGCAAGCTTTCCTAGAGGGAGAGGAAGAACGGAACAAGCTCGCAAGCTTTTTCAAAGAAGGAAGAAAAACCCTCAGGTTTATAGTTCCAAAAATAATCCATAAAACTCTCCATAAACTATAAAATATCTAATATATATATATATATATATATATATATATATATATATATATATATATATATATATAGGAGAAAAGGGGCAGCCAAACAGTCCTTAAAATCATCAATTTAACTAATCAAAATAGAGGATATAGAAGGTCAAAAGTATGTCTAGAAACAACATCCAAAGAGCCACACAGGAAATCGGAAAAGGCCTCAATGTGGGAATGAACGAACGACCAGGGGAACCGGGACAGCAGCCAGAAAAACCAGAACAGACAACCAAGGAGGGTGAAAGGAATGGGTGGCCACAAGGGGAACCAGAACAGCAGCTAGGGGACCAGAACAGGCAGCCCAAGGGGAACCAGAACAATAGCTAGGGGATCGGAACATGCAGCACAAGGGGAACCAGAACAGGAAACCATGCAGGGAAAACCGAAGAGACAGAGAAAGGGAGAAGGACCAGCCATGGGAAGGAGCCAAGGAGGAGAACCCAATGAGCCACAGAGAAGGGGGAATGAACCAAATAAATGGGGAATACTTTTGGACATGAATTATTAGCTGAAAAGGAGATAAACTACAAGTAATAATGAGCTGGAAAGAAGAAGAAGTTCAACATTAATGAGCTGATTTTAGAAGCTCACCAAAAATTAAAACCCAAAATATTCTTTTCTAAATTCTGCATGGCCCTTCTCTCGGAACTTTATTACATGTTTTCTTTAAATCAATAAACATCTTATGTAGATCCTCCTTATTCTCTTTATACTTCTCCATCAATACTCTCAATAAATGCAAATATACTTCAATTCTCTAATCACAAAAAACTCAAATATTGTTTGGCTCTAAAAAAATGACGGGACTTGGAACTCTTTTTCCTGCAAAGAGGGCATGATTCTTGGTGTTGAATGATCTTGGGGTTTCTTGCACAATGCTTGAGAAAGAGAAAAAGGGAGGCATGCTCGGAGTTCCTTTTGGCTCCTAGAAGAGAAGAGAGTGCCTGCATCCTCGAGGAGAGAGAGAGAGAGAGAGAGAGAGAGAGAGAGAGAGAGAGAGAGAGAGAGACTTGCTTTATTTGCAATTGTTTCAATACTACTATGGGTTTTTACTACGTAAATGCATACCCTATTTATATGAGGGATTTCATTATCTAAAAAAATTTAAATCAGGAAAGCATCAGAAAGATAAACAAAAGGGATCTTTCATATTACAACAACAGCAACATCTTTTATATTGAAAAATATTTTATAAAAGATCTTCTAAATTAAATGTCCATTGATTACACATTATTACTTGATCAATCTAAATCTAATTAGGTTGTGAGGACAAGCCTGCTCTTATGACAAGTTGGATAGTTAATTCTTTATCAGGGACTGTGCCACCAGCTTAATTGCATATTAGTTCATAGCTGATGCAAGCAAAAATTTGGGACAAGCGAAATAAAAACCTAACTAGGAAATAAAAATGACACAATTTCTCAAAAACTAGACAAAATATGACTTTCAAGACAAAACACAAACTCCACTTTTATAAAATAAACTTACAAACTTTTGAAATTAAAACGACTTACAAATTTTGACTCTTACAAACGACTCAAACAAAACTTATAAAAGAAACCTAAACTTGCTTTCTTAAAGAAGAAGGATACAATGGAGTGGATACTTGCGGAGAGACGAAAGAGGTTATAAGCCAAGACGAAGGAGGAGGACAAGCTCGCAAGCTTTCCTAGAGGAGAAGAGGAAGAGAAGTTGGACAAAGCTCGCAAGCTTTTCCAAGCAAACCCGCAGGTTATAGCTTCCAAAAATCACATCATATCAACTTACTAAAACAACCACAAACATCTCCTTTTTATAGACCAAAAGAGAGAATACAAACAGGCCCAAAACATTAATTAAAAGCTAATTAAATGAGGGAAATTAAAAGCCAACAGCCACTTCATAATATTCCCAATTCTTCACAGGAAACAAAGCACCAAAGCCACGGAAAAGCTCCCAACAGCCACGGGAAAACAGCCCAGGCGGAACCCGAAGAGGCAGCCGCAAAAACCAAGGAGGCCCACACGGAACCGAAGCACCAAGGCACGGGAAAGGCCACCCAGCACGGAAAACCAGCAGCAAACTGGGGAAACCAAGGAGCCAAGGCACGGAAAACAGCCCAACACAGGAAACCCAAAAGCCAAAGCATAGAAGAAGAAAAGGGGGAAAAGGAAGAGTCAAGTTCACTAATAAATGAACTTAAAAACATAGCTCATAATGAGCTAACTCTTAGTTCAATAAATGAACTAAAAACCAGCTCATAATGAGCTAAGTCTTAGCTAAAAAATTAATGAGCTAGCAAGCTCAAGGGAAGTCAACACCAAATTTTTTTTGGGTTTGATTTGACCCCCCCTTTGTCTACATCAATACCTGATATTTAAATCCTTGGTCATGCTTTTTGAAGTTGTCTCCAAACATTTCTCACCAGGAATCCTTATGAAACAATAAACTGATAATGCTTGCTACTTCAAAGTTTACCCGTGCTTTACATGTATATCCCAAAGGATGCTACTAGTTATTTTTTCTTTACATTTATTGCTTCTGTAACAATGGGATTGTTCTTTGCTAAAAGCCTAAAACTATGAAGAATCACATCTGAAGAAGGATTTGTTCATAACTCATATGCATGATGCATATTCCGCTTGCTTGTTTGTCTCTTCAGAGACTTTTTTATTTTCAATCAATAAAATTGAATGGAAGAAAGGAAATAACTGTTCCACTTACCAAAGAATAAAAAGCAAACGAAATAACCACTGTTCTTATGCTGCCCAAAGTGTGGCTTGTTCTGTGTCACTGATCGAGAAAATTGAATTACTCGTCTATAAAACTATATGTCTATCTGTTTGTTAAGGAAAAAGTATTGATCCCGCAAAGGTATCTGGAATAGTTAATATTCAACCAAAGGCTAACTTGAATGAAGTTAATAAATTGACCTGCTGAATGCTTTATTTATTTATTTATATTTGGAAAGAGATTCAGTTATATTTGATCATTTTAGCAGTTCCATTTTGTAGTAAACATTAGCCTCTCTCTTTTGTTTATTCACAAAATTGCAATTATCATTTGGTTTTGTTGTGGTTTTTGCTTTACACATTTATTTTGCAGCTGGTGTCCTTGTCGGATCTAGAGTATGACTACATTAACCCATATGATTTATCTTCACGGATAAATGCAGTGATTTTACCAGAATTTGTACTGCAAGGAACCTTATGTCTGCTTTTTCTTGTATCGGGGCAATGGATGTTGTTTCTTTTTTCTGTTCCAATGCTCTACTACAATGTGGGATTGTAAGTTTACAGTTTTCCCCCTTAATGTTTGCTTTATTTCGATTTCCATGATCAAAATTGATTTGCTAATGCATGATTTATGTGCCTTATTTTGGACCATATTTTGTATTTTTTTCAGTTTTGCAAGAATTGAAGCCTTTTATGAGGTTTTGCATCTCTTATGTTGCTCCTTTTGCTGACATATTCTACTGATTTCATCATGTTAGTCATTCTTTTTTCCCTTCTCATCAGAGGGACGTTAATGGCGGCAATGAAATTTAGTCCACTTCTGGTGACTGGAGCATCGTCGTAAGCATACTGGTGTCAAAGTCCCTTAGCAATTGCTAGGGGCGAGCATGATTTAGTTTGGTTTGGGTTGCCATATATTAGAACTCTAGCCCGCAATGCCAATTCTGAAAAGGTTTAAACCAAACTACACGTATTAAAAAAAAAAACATTCTTTCGGTTAGGTTCAGTTGATTTTTTATTTTAAGACTAAATACAGAAAGTTGTATTTAATATAGGAAAAAACGAGCCATGTGTACAATCTAAACATGCGCGCACACAAAAAGCATTTAGATGATTTATAAATAATAAAAAAGAAGACTAATCTTGAAAAATATAAATAAAAGTAAAATGCTCTCATACAGAATTTTAACTCTAATTAAACGAGTCATTTGAGATGGAAGTAAGAAGATGAGAGGTGCGGAAGTATGAGATTGGACGTGAATTTGAATGTAATTTATGATTTATTATAATAAATAGTTTTGCTTAGAATATAGAAGTTGCAAAATAAACATTTTTTAAAGAATGATGTTTGGTGCGGTGCAATGGCTTGTAGCGGGATAAAGATTTGTTTTTGTTTTTGTTGATGTTTGGTTTGATTATTGTTTGATTGTTTCATCAAGATATTGAACACAACCAAGTTGTTTAGTTCTGTGCAACTTTTTTTGTAAAAGCTAGATATTTTCTGTCTTTAAAAAATTTGATTTGGTTTGGTCTATTTTGGCAGTTTCGTATAGATTTTGCTCAGTCTTAACAATTCAATTGACCTCCTCTTGCTGATAGCTAGATTACTATCATTAAGTTTCAGCCTAATGCATTTGTGGAGTAGAAAAAAATAAAAAAAACTCTATACCTATACCTAAGGTCAGTGGAGGGAGAAGGGATGTCATACTGCACTATTGATTGATGACAAAAGAGTGATTTTAATAATCTGATTGGACGAAAGATCGGTGAGTTATCGATTGTTTACTTGCATTTGTGCACGAGGGAATTGTCGAGAGAGCGAAGACCAAAACACTAGACTCAAATCGAACGATAATGTGTGGGTTGTTTGAGCGAGGACATGTTAGAGAGGGATAATAATGAATAACAATTTGGGGATGTGGTCTAGTGTTTGTTGAATCATGTAGTGAATAAATCATTAAACATTTAAAGCAAAATTCATCCATCATCTGCAACAATTTGTCAAGGTAGACAAATTCAAATATCACTTCATCTCACTAAGAACTAATGTTTGATCGAGAATATAACTAGGATATTATTATGAAAATATCTTTTGCCAGCTAAGACGTGGCACGTGCCCTCTAACCGGTGATTTTGCCTCCAAATGACACTGCAGTTAAACGGTTATGGCCGGGCCCTCAGAATTGGGTGGTTTGACGCAAAATGACAACGCTAAATTACGGTTATGGCAAGAGTCCATATGCTCCCCAATGACACTAAATCCTTTATATGTGAATAAATGATATGATCGATAGAGCACAAAGCCCTCTGTTAGCTAAGATGGATTCAAATTTGTCCCCTTAGGCAAATATTCATCCCAGATTTATAAGGTTCCTTTGGACGAAGCAATCAATGGCTGCCGACAAAGATCCTTCTGTCAGGCTGGGTCGACTACCTTTTCTAACTAAGTAGACCAGGGAACATGATGACCCGGATGACGGAACCATGGGATCTTAATCGTGCTCATATTTACCTCCCCTACCATCTGCTTTAAACTCCAAGTTGCTAAAATTCTGATTTTGAATGTTAAATATTCAAACACCCAAACATATGCTGCTACTGCACACTAGATAACTCATATCTCTACATATATGTTTGACGACTAGCCTTAATCGAAAGTTCTCTCTTGTGATTAGGAGGAATAATTAACTGTAGAGGCTTGTACTTATAGGAAACTAGAACTCAGATCTAAAGTCCTTGCAAAATGAGGACAAAATCTATGGGTAGTGTCTTATTTCAAACCCAATATGCCTTCTGAGAATTTACCTCGGAATTTAATCCGTTAAAACTCCCCCGAAAGTAAGGGAGGCCGGGGCGCGAATTTTCGGAGCCCACAGTTTGGTAACCGGGTGTCCACATCTTCTAATCTTCTTGTTTCTCAGGAGAAGGAAAGAGATTCATGTTTAGTGTTGAGTATATATTCTTTTCATGCTATTATCATTTCCTTTTCGGCAGGTAAATAATAGAAAAATTTACGCGATGTTGCAAAAAGCTCTATAATTTAAGTATTTACTCGTTAGATTAGCCTACGCTTTCAAGTCACAGTCTCTGTTGTCACTTCCAGATATCTGCAGCGGAAACACCTAATGGATGTCACTGAGATCTTCAACCAGCTCAATGGGGAGAAGAAGCGTCGCCTCGTCAAGCTCATCTATCTTGTTATCCTTCTCTTTTTATCTTTATTTTGGTAAGTAGATGATTGATCTCACTGGAATAAACCTCCTAGCTTGAGCCAGTTACCTGAAAACTTCCTATTGTTTCTATGCAGGATGGTATGGACTTTGTTGGAGGATGACTAGTTGAAAATATGCCACCATCTGTTACCCAACGGGCACGAGATTTGGTTTGCAGTCAAAGATCCACTTAGGTTAGAAATCTAGCACTATAAATCCAACTAATCAACTAAAAGTTAGAAATTTGTTGTCTTTGCTATGCGTTACGATTTGATGAATTGATTTGTGTGTCAATTGTCTATGAAGAAGAGCTATATTACTGCTATGTATTTCCACAAGCTCCTGGAGCTGGAGGGGGAGCTAAGTAGAGTTTTTGATTTCCTCTTAGCATCATGAAGACTGCAGAAGTCTGTGTTTGTGGTATTAACTATTAACTAATTTGTTTGTTTTGCTTCTCATCGATGTTTGATCAGTTCTAGGCAGCAGCACAAATTTATATTCTTTATGGAATAGAATGAAAACAGTCGGTTTTTTTTTCTTAGTTATAAGCTCTTGAATTAATGCGCATCTTTGCCTGTTTTATCAGAATAGTAGATCGTATTGTTTTTTCTGATGAGCTGATTTGACTAGTTTGTTCTTATCATTAGTCAATTTATTTCATAAATTCTTGCCTAGCTGATTAGAAACTAGCAAAAAAAAAAAAAAAAGTAACAAGAAAACCAGAAAGATGAATTTTTACAGCCATGAAATGCATCAAAAGAGAAAAAAAACTGATCGCAGAAGACGTACCCTGCGATCGATAACTAGTTAGCAACAGGCAAACCTTACAAAATTTTATTGACCATCATCTATTTAAAGATTTGTCTGTAGGTCTCATATAGGGACGTTTATTGTTTGTTTTGGGGATGATTTAAAGCTTTCACATAACATAAATCTCTTTAGTTGCAGATAACTCACATAAGTAAAAAAGGTGGAACCCACCCTCCATAACAAAGTTACAAAGAACTCAAATATTAAAAGATTAAAAATCATATTTATTCAACATATTTTTACAAGGTAGTTTGCTATTAAGAAGTAGCCAAAGGAATACACAAATTCAAATGAAATCAGAAGAAGGGCATGTAACATCAGTTTTGCTCCAGTATCGTCCGGGCCGATCGTGGATCGTCCCGGGACAATCAGTTGAAGTTTTGTTACAGAATGTGTATAGAAGTTTCAGGAAAGTTTTCCTCCCAGTATCGTCCGGGCCGATCGGGGATCGTCCCGGGACGATCAGAGCAATGCAAAAGTCAGAGAGTAGGGGTTTTTATCGTCCGAGAAAATTAATTATCGTCCTGAGAAATCGTCCCAGGACGAAGTGATATGTTCAGATCGTCCTGGACGATCGTGCGATCGGCCGGGCCGATCTCAAGTTTATTTAAGGAAAATCAGCTCGTTTTGAAGAGAGAGAAAATCAGATTTTTATAAAATATCATTTGAGGAGAGAGAAAGTCGAGGGCAAAAGAGAAAAAGTGGATTTTTGGGCAACGTCAGTCCGTTTTCGTCCGTCGAGACAGTTCAAGAAATTGGTGTACGCAAGGTAAGGCACATTCCGCCTTTCTCAATTTTCAGAACGGTGAAGTTTGAATGATTTTTCTATCCGGATTTCGTTTTCGTTAGCGAATTTCGTCCGTATTTTCCGATTGGTTCAATTTTTACCGCGTAACTTTTGGTATGTTTTTGAGGTGCCGAGTGCGCACGTTTTAATTATTTTCTGGAGAATTTTGACCAGATAGTTTTGATTCGGCGGTGTTTTATTTTGACTGTAATTTCTGATGAAGTCTGAAATTGTCTGGGCAGTAGAATAAAAGTATTGCAATGTTGCTGTGAATATTTTATGCTAATTTGGTAATTTGTGAAATTAGGAATTTTTGTATAAATTCCGTATACTGCCGTTATGCTGCTGGATTTTTGTACGATTTCTGAAATTGTCCGGATTTGCTCTGAAATGACATGATATGATTGTGTGCTATAAAAAGGGAGTTATAAGGGGTCAGGATCCAGAGAGATCCTGTCTGTGTAAGAGAAATCTGAAATGAGCTCTGAAATCTGAAAACAAGTTCTGTTCCGGATCCGATGATAAGTTCTGTTCTGGTGCTATAAGCACATCTGTTCTGGTGCCATAAGCACACTGACAGAATCCGAGAGATTCTGTTAGTGTCTGGGAAGGGATGTATAAGGGGCCAGAATCCATTGAGATTCTGTCAGAGTCAGGGAATCTGTTCTGACTTTTGATATGTTTTGAATTAATATGATTTCTGATTTCCGTACGATTTTGATATGATTTATGATTATGATATGATTCTGTTCTGTTCTGATTTGATCTGATCTGTATGATTCTATTCTGATTCAATTTCTGGAATTATGATTTCTGTGATTTTTGTTCTGTTCTGATTCGATATACGATTCTGTCGATCTGATTTATGTACGGATTTTTGTCTGAGGTGTTTGATGTGGATTCTGAGAATTTTGATTGGGGGTTTGATGTTTTGCTGAGCTGTTGTAGCTCATCCTTGTTTTCTGCGTGGTTTTCAGGTTCTGAAAGAGTGAAGGAAGTCTTGGAGTAGGAGTTCAGAGTCTGATCTGTTATAGATATTTTGTACTTTTGATTTTTGTACAGTCATGGCTTTTCTGTTCTGTTTTTCTTTCTGTCTGAAAGCCATGAGCTATATTTGTATATGATTCTTCTTTTTGAGGAAGAAAAAGATAGATAATCTGTTCCGCTGCATTTGATGTTTATAGTAGTTCTGTGTGTGTATGTTTCTGTGTGTAAATGTTTGGAAGAAAGTTCTGAAATAAATTCCAAAGCCAGATCCTGGAATCAGTTCAATCAGTTTGAGTTTGGGCACGACCCGATACGAGCGGGATCCGTCCCGGTCGGGTTGGGTCGTGACAGGGCATCTCACACTTCCATCAATAAAAAAAAAATGATAAAAAGACATTACTGTGAATTTGTCATCTTTAGACATATATAAGAACAAATAAGAACTCAGGTTTGGTTTGGGACGGCTTTCTTACTATTTTTAAAGCAGTTTTTTATAAAAAAATTTTAATTTTTTACTAGAAAGCTACTTTAAGAAGCAGAAAGAAAGCCGTTCCAAACGAAACCTCAATGTACAAAACAATCATTTTAGCTATGCCCTTGTTAGAAACATATTCAAAGGCTAATTTGGGATCATCGATAACGCATAACTAAGGTTCTCCTCCATCCATCCTTGTCTCATCCTAGCAATCAACTCATCGGCCCTCTTTTCAAGATCTGCCGGGTCAATATCATCATCATGAACATAATCGTCCCCATCCTCACAACACTCTGAACCACCATCACATTCATCATAATCAGAGGAGCCATCATCATGATCATGAGCATCATCATCATTCATTCTTTCTTCAATCTCTGCTACCTGACACAGCATATTGATTTCATCTTCAACTTCTGCAATCTCTGCGCTATAAAACGGCCTATTGATTTCTTCTTCAACTTTTCCTTCCGAATAAAATGGCTTTAGGCTACTGAGAAAGACAGCAGCGATGATAAAGTTGAATAGTAAGAATCGGAGTTGTATCACAGCCCAAAGAGTATTCCAGAAAGTTGGCAAAGCTATCGCTCCTACGATAAAGATCACTAAAGAAAGCTCTGTTTCCGAGATTCTCATAATGTGATTCGCTAATGTCTGATAAGTTAAGAAAAATGTCTGTTTAGACTCTTAATTTTATTCCAGCTCCTATGTTTAGGACTTTATATAGATATCCATATAAAGAGCTGAGAAGCAACAGAGATTTCTGAGAAACTGCTTTATATCATGCGGGAAGTAGTTGTCCGAAGTCAAGTCCTATGCTTAGAATATGTGGCTTAACTTACAATAAAGGAGAAACGGTTATATTCCAGGAAGATTAGCTAGTCGTTAATCGTTAAAGGGGAATATCTCTTTCACATGCAGGCCTGTTATTTTGAAAAAGAAAAAGAAGCCTGGCAAATAGGTTATGAAGGGCAGTTTAAACTTCAAAGCCTTTGACTTTGAGAACTGTTTTGAGTTTTGTGAAATTGGATTAATTATTCTGTGCGGACGCCGAACGTCACACTTCGCTCGGTACTGCGGCTCGGTATCATTGATGTGACACATTCTGATTAGTCTTCGGATGAAGTTTTACGTTCGGTCTCCGCACAGAATAATTTCTTGTGAAATTGAGCTGGAAGATACTCGAGAATAACAAAGATGATTTTAGCAAAAGCTGAAAATTTCAGATTTTGTAAGATAAGTTTTTCTTTAAATATTTCTCAATGTTCTTCATATATATATATATATATATAATCTTCTTGAAATAGATGTTGTAAATTTGCAAAGGATTTCTTCAGGAATTTTCACCTTAAAATTGAAAATTTAATTTAAATTTTAAATGTTATTTTGAATTGGATGTACTTAATACTTGTCGTTTATTCCTTGTAAATTGCTTAATACAATGTTTTTTATTTTTTATCTTGTGATTATTTTTTAAGTAACAAACTTGAATTTCATTTAATGTAATGAACATTATAAAAAGACTTTGAAAGGTGCAGGAAGGACTTAAGAGCCTAGAAATTAAAAAAAAAAAAAAAAAAAAGGTGCATGAAGCTAGCAAAACACAAAAGTCAAGAGAGTGAGAGAACTATAAATAGGGTGCATTCATATAAGTCTATGCATTTATTTATATGTATGTTGTACTAAGAATTTATCTTACTAGAATCCTCTTTATTATTGTCTCTTTCGTAGCAGAACTCTTATGCTAGCTCTTGGTGAAGCATTATTGTTTGAGGAAGCAAATGAGAGAGCTTTTAGATAAGCAGCATGAAGGATATTTATGTTTCATATGGGATGACTTTTTTACTGTTTCTTAAAGTAATTTTTTAGTATAAAAAAATAATATTTTTATTAGAAAGTTGTTTTAGGAAATAGTAAGAAAGCTGTCTCAAACGAAGCCTTTGGGACGGCTTTTTTGCTACTTCCTAAATCAGCTTTTTAATACGCAACATTTAATTTTTGTACAAAAAAGCTGTTTTAAGAAACAATAAAAAAGTCATCCCCAACGAAACCTTAAAGAGATTGTAAGACACATTATGTTTTCATTGAATATTATTCTATCTTAATGTTGGGTCATATCAGTGCATCACTTGGAATGAATTGAAATTCATTTGGAAGATATGAAAATTCAATGGTGGGTGAGCATTGTATGTGGATTGATTCATTGTGGTATGAAATAGTTATGTAGGGATCTCATAAGGTTAATTTGATGAGATGTAATTCAAACTAAGTGAAATCATAATGTGATTGGCCCTTTAAGGTTTTGTGCGTTTAAATATACTCTTTGGGGGGTGCATGTTTTATCATTGTCTATTAAGAAGGCACACCAAACATTAATCTCTAATGAGTTGTTTGGTATGTTAGATGAGGAATACAATGTAGAAATGGAATTTACGTGTTTAGTTTAATGAAAAAGGAATGCAGCGTAAAAATTCAGTGAATTCTTTTTTCACTCACTAATTAATTTTTTATGAATTGTAAATTCGCTCAATTTTGATTGAATTCCTTTTTCACCACAAGCTAACTGCATCATCGTTGATAGTATGATAGTCGCCAACCATCTGCCATCGCCAGCAACTGATGTTGGCCATCATTGCCGCCGGTCGACTGTAGAAAATAGTTGACTACCATCAATCATCCGCTTGTTGCCATCGCCTACCCACTCTCGGCGGCCCCATTTGCTGCTGTCTCTCGTCGCTGCCTACATATGGTCATGGACCATTACTTTCATTTTACTTTACATTGCATTCATTTTATTTCAAGCAAAAAAAAAAAAAATCTCCAGTGTTACTTTTATACTCATTCAATTCAAACATTTCAAATATATTATATTTCTTTTATATTACATTTCTTTTTTAGCAAACTAAACATCCTCTAAGTAAGAGAGATAAATTTCATTTGAAATACAGGGTACTCTTAATATTCATGTGATCTCTTTATTATCGTGAATCCTTAATTGAGTAGTTTATGGAAAATGGGAAATCAGGGATATTATATAATATTTTTATATGCTTAAATGTGTTGATATTTTGTTTCCTAGAACACCTGTGCTCTCTCATCTATAAATTAACCTAGAGAGAGAGAGAGAGAGAGAGAGAGAGAGAGAGAGAGGCTTTATAACAGACTGCGTTATAGCAAACGAACACCATAGCAATTGAGGAAGCATTATAAATAGTTTGAATGATAATGAGTTAATAACTTGATACATAATTTGAGTGTTAAATTTATAATATAACGAGATTTCAATAAAATGAAAATTTTCCTTTTTTATTAAATGATATTTAATTCCGTATAATGAAGCTTAAGTTCGTGAAAATGAGCACATATATATATAATTCACCCAACTCTACAGTTTTAACTTTTAAGGTTGAGTAAGGTTTCATTTGGAACAATTTTTTTAAATTAATTTTTTAATATATATATATTTTTTAAATTATAAAATTTTCAACTAAAAAACTGTTCCAAACAAAACCTACGTATTTTTTTATGAAGCAAGCATTCACAAGCAAATAAGTAATTAAAAAATTCACAAATTATTATTACTCAAAAAAAAAAAAAAAAAAAATATATATATATATATATATATATATATATATATTCAAACAATTAACTAGCTTAATACGATTAGACAAATTTCTGTTAATATTCATCTCGTTTAAAAATTAACTCAAAATATCTATTTATATTTGACTCATTTCATTTGCATTACAAACTAGTCATATACATAAACCCCTTAACAAGCCAAACCTGAGCTTTTTTTTTTTGGCAAGCTGAGCATTTCTAACAGCCCTAAAAATGGAGAGATTATTCTGTGTGGAGACCGGGCGACGGACGTAGAACATAGTTCAGAGATCAACAAGAATGTGTCACGTGAGCGGTACCGAGACGTGATACTGAGCACAAGGTGACATGGTGCATTCTTGTTGGTCTCCGGACGGCGTTTGGCATCCGCACAAAATAATTACTGCTAAAAATGAGCATTTTTTTCAAGTGCAAGTAGCTTCATCATTTAGAAAGTAATTGTTATAGGCTTTGTTTGGGATGACTTTTTTACTATTTTCTAAATCAATTTTTTGGTATAAAAATTTCTAGCTCAAATCCTTTTTTACTAAAAAATTATTTTAAAAAACAGTAAGATAAATACGCCAAACAAATTCATAACTTCCTCTAAAACTGACATTAATTCTAACCATAAGAAACAAATGTTCCAGTGGGGCATGTTCATTAATTTGAAGTTCAAATCATGAAAAAAGTCAAGACCACAAGTAATAAAGAAACTAACATCAATTGAGTTCAACAAAAAACTGGACTGGAAACCATGAATTACAATAAATTCGAACAAAATCGAGGAAAAAAAATAACTAAAAGATAATTATAACTACAGTCATAGCACAAATTAATTTAGATGTTCCATAAACGAAATGTCAAACCAAAAGAACGGAATTTGCAGTTGAGATTAATTTGCTGCAGAGCATACTGAGGGAAGAGGCAGCTTCTATGTCAGTAAGATACCTCACTCTAAAAAAAATTAATGGTTCATTCTCCAGGAAGGGATATGTTAATATCAGTAGCAGAGTTTCTAGAGTCAGGTACTGAAGAATGTAGAGAGGCAGACCAGTTTTCTCCTTTGAAGGAAGATGAGATGGTAAGGCTTGGCTTTGGTGTAGAAGCCAATTGTTGTCCTTGCCCGCCAGTACTGTAAGTATCTTCTACCTCCGTAGGCATTCGAACTGCAACTCCGGCTGCCGGCATTGCCGCTGATGTCTCCAGTTTAGGTTTCTTTGTTTTCTGCTCCAGTTGGTAGCCGGGCAAGAAGCTGCCTACCACGACCTTAAATTTAAGACCAGTCTTGAATATTCAGTTTCCTTCCAAGGATAGAATGTGTTTCTTTTTTGCAAATGAAGCTTGAAAATTAAATGAAAGAATGGAGGGGAAAGAGAGATAATGTGACACAACCCATGAAGCCATGAAGAGTCCAGGGCCCTGCATTGGGTACCCATACCCACACCCATCCATGTACCCACCCATACCTAATGGATATGGGTGGGTATTCAATATCAGGGAATAAATCGATTTATATTGCTAATCACCGTATATTTTTTATTATTGCAATTCTCACTACGTAGTGTGCAGCACTTAACCATACTGTGACTACGATAAATTATGATATGCGGCTTGAAAGTTTGCAATAAGAGCAAAGGGCAACAAGACTCGAGACCATCAGTCTGTGGCATACTGAATTCAAAAAGCATGGAAGTGGGTGGGTATAGGTGGGTACGACATTCCGAAAGCCACCATGAGTTGGCGTGGGTGGGTGAAGCCCGTCCGAGTAGCATGGGTATCCAATCAGGATCCCATGTAGGGCTTTGATGATGACCTTTATTCGAGAAAAAAAGATTACCTGCACAGGACTAGCAGCAACCAAAAGACCAGCTACGCCTCCCCCTAGAACACGACCATCAGGGCTTGCCAATGAGACACTCATCCCGCCAGACCGGCTCTTTGTTCCACCATTGTCATTTGGCATAAATGATCCTGATAAGGAGAGTAATTCAAATATGCCCTGCAAAACAGCGTAAACGGCTGATGTGCTCAGGAGAAATTTTAGCTGTGCAATCAAATGAGTTGGAAAGAAACATGACATGATATTGAAATCAACAGTTATCTGCCTAAGCTGCATCTTTCAGGTACAAAATGAAAACTTCTTTCTTTATCATCATATATCTTAGGATAAGTTGCAAATAGGTCTTATTATTTCTCTCAAACCATAATATGGCCCTCCTGTTTTCAAGGTCACTGTTGAGAAATACTTGGAATTCCCAAGTAAAACCTAACTATCTTGATGAAAACAGCGAGAACAATGCACAAATCCAAAGGAAAAATCAGAAAATAGTAATTTTATTGCGATAATCAAACTAACGGAAGAAAAATAACAAGATACAATTGATCCTCTATTCGAGAGGAGGATCTATCTCTCCCAAATTTCTAGACGCCGCTAGAGCCCAAAAATCTAAACATAAGAGATCTCAAATTAAGCCAAATTTAAGATGTCATAATCCTAGAAAAAACAAACTATTTAATGCATACAATCCAAAATGAAATCTCTAAACAGTCCCTACATTTAAATTTCCCTCATAACTCCCTCAAAAATCCTTCCTAAACAACTCCTTTGGACCTGGGCGTGTGTTTGGCAAGTACAAGAGAGGTGAAACTTCCGCCTCTGTTCCGCCTGGGCTAGTCCCGTGCGGACCGGCTGGACCGGTCTAACAATCACTTGTATGATTATTAATCCAGACAATCCACAACCCGAAAAAAGTTGACTTCCAACCGCTTCACAAGAGGAGAAGAGGTCGGGGTTTAAGAAAAGATACATGGACGATTGAGTTTGTCAAGCTAGTTTACTTGCTGATGAAAAAGAAAAGAAGAGAGAGAGAGAGAGAGAGAGAGAGAGAGAGAGAGAGAGAGAGAGAGAGAGAGAGAGAGAGAGAGAGAGAGAGAGAGAGAGAGAAAATTTAAGTAGCTCGACCTGTCTGCTTATATCACAAGAGGGTGAGCATGGAAAGTTTTAGTATCTAGAAAAGTTATCATGATCACTCCTTGAATACTCTTCCTGAACTCATTGCCAAAAGCTTTGAGTTTATGAATTGGAGGAGTTTTGGCTAAGGCTTGAGTTCATTGATGCTAGTGAAATTCAAAGCAGGCTATTATAGTTGTTGGGACAATTGGATAAAAGATTCATGGGTGACACACATGCTGACCTGGAGTAGGGGGGCATGTGGCGAAGGTAGAGAGGGTTGGTTCCGGACATTAGTCAACTGATTGACTAGCAGACAATTATCCTAAGAAATGATGAAGATTCATGGTGGAGAGCCATTAGGACTATAGGCATTTTCAGGGTCTTTCTTGAAATCCATGTGGAGATCGCGGCCACATGGCACCCTCGAATGGTTTAGGAGAGCGGAAATAGATACGACAATTGTTAGAATGAAATGCGAAATCTTCCAAGGCCTAAGAAGAGATTTAGGTTTCGTTTGTGACTGTTTTTTTATTGCTTCTTAAAACAACTTTCTAGTTTAAACATTAACATTTTTATACTAAAAAATTACTTTAAGAAGCAGTAAAAAAACCGTCTCAAACGAAGCCTTACACAGAACATTTTGCATATTTAACATAATGTATTAGTTGTATGACATGGGTGATTTAGGTTTCTCATGGCTCAATTGGATGTGAGTATGACCAATCAACTGCACCAATTATGGTGGCCATGTGGCAATTTGAATTGGACGTCTAAATCATCTAGTCGGTTTAGCTATTTTAATTGATTTATTTTCCGTTTCTTCCAAACTTAATGTGTGGACAGCTATGTTGAGACAAAAATCAAGGATGAAGCACTTTCCCCTAATTCTAAACCCTATAAATAATTTTGCAGATGACAATCAATGCTTATTTGAGCTTCATCTTCCTTACAAAGTTATCCCTCAGTCCATTTATAAGCGACTTTTGCTCAACCTGAAGCTTCTTCCTATGATTTTGAACAGAGGGGTTTCCCTATTTAGATCCATAAGACGAGGAAAAAGTAAAAAGTGAATTAGTAGTTAATATTATGGCCTTTAATAGTGATAACAACATATTCCCATAATTTTAGAGAACTTGAGCAGTGAGGCAGTGGTGTCGATACTATTGATGATAATTATGGTGTGAATGTAGAGCCAATGAGAATTAGTGATAAGCATGTTTTTGAAGATAAGGAATTCTACTTATGGAGCAGCTCCTCTCAATAATGGTGACTGAGGGCATGACAACATAGCGCATAATGGTGGATCAAAGAGTGAATCACCCACTCCAACAAGAGGAGCTGACCATAGATGTTGATCTCTTGGTTTCCCAAACGGTTTCAACATGAGATGGGGAGGAATCAACACAAAAGCGGTGGAAACAAGCAGAGAGGCACCACGACAAAAGAGAAAAGAAGGAAGAGAAAAGAAGGATGTGACAAATGACACATTCTATAGTGTCGTCCCCTAACATGGCGGTCAATGAACCCTGTTGACTTGGGTACGATCAAATAGAAGCGATAATGATGTTCCTCGAGGAATTGCAACATATCAATCGAGCAAAAACAACAAGAAAATCAAGCATTGAGGGCACATCTCAAACAATACGATCGGGTGGAGTACTAAACTCTAAGTCTGACCTATAATTGAACGTTAGGATGAAAAATGATCTAAAATAATCAAACGGACCTACTGCCATGAAGGGACCCATAGTTATGGACCGACATGTTAACAAAGTGAAGCAATCATAGTTTTGGAACAAGAAGAGAAATTTCTAGCCAAGTGTCCACCACATCCAACTAAACATGTTTGATAACGTATCACAAGAGGTATTCCATCACGTAGTTTAAGCTGTTTAATGGGAATGATAGTCAAAGATAGCTTGGACTACCACTTTATCCAATTATTGCAACATGTAAGAATATAGGCGGCATGGATCTTGCACTCTTTTGCCATTTTGTTCCTTATCAGGTTGCTTTTGAATGATATTTTGAACTTCCCAATAACTAACTTATGATATTTGTTGAGATGGAAAACATGTTCATGAAGCAATTTGCTTCCACAATCAAGAAGAATACCGTTGTTGACAAAGTATATTACACATTGTCTAAAGATGAGCAAGAAGTATGACTAAAATTTGGAAAAACAATATGAGATCCAACTACTAATGTGAAATATGAAACTGTATAAATGCATGGCTTCGATATTAGAATATTCCATGAGCTATTAGATTGAGTGGTCAATTTTAAAAAATTCAATCATAATAAAACTCCAAAATCCAAGTAGGGTAAAGAGCACACCACATTCTCGTATATTGTTGATAAAGGAAAAAAAATCAGTCTCACTAGCAGGCAAATACTCGAGAATTCTCACTGTTTTCCGAACTTCTTTGCACTATGAAATTCTATAAATCTGTACTAGTAAAATAGTAAATAAATTAAGCTGTTCAACCAAAGTACCTGACTTTCATGAAGAAAACATATTAAAAAATAATCATGACCCAAATTGGTAACAGACAAATAAAAGTGAGCATAGAAAGGTTAAAACTTGAGTCACTTAAAACCTACTATAATAACGGCTATGGTTCAAACCTCGTATGTCAATGTGCCGCCGGAGGAGTCAGGTTGTCGAAGAGTAACATTTGAAACCACACCATTTGCTGAGAGGATACAAATTGCTCGAGGCCCTTGTTGAGAAAATGACATTATCTTCATAGTAACATCCTAGAAAAAAAAAAAAAAGAGAGAACAAATTTAAGATTCAAATAATCACAAATTGTGTCAACACTAATTCCAAATATCAATGTGCGATACTCCACTCATTATATTGCGTAGGTTTGCTTCTTCTGTCCTCATAAATACTTTGCATAAATAAATTTAATGGCCGCATGAGAAGTGCTATTTCAACTAAGAATAATTGTTACGTAAGCATTCCGTCATTACATGGTAGGTTGTGAATAAGATGGACATATATATCATATTTAACAAAACATAAAATACTACACCACTACCAAAAACAACAAAAACAATTCATTTTTTAATGAAAATCAAGAGTTTCTTGTGATTAGGGGTGATCAAATTGAACTTCAAGAGACCCAAACTCAACAAAAAAAAAATTCTAGATTTTAATTTCAGCTTGAATCATATATATATATATATATATATATATATATATATATATATATATATATATATATATATATATATATATATATATATATATATATATATATATATATATATATATACATACTCACTAACGCACTTCTCATGCGGCCATATATGCATCTTTTGAAGAGGGAATCATCATTATCCACCCAATTTTATTTTAATATTAGCACCTTCAAAATAGGATTAGTCGATAAATCAATTCAATAATTTTTTAAAGATTATTTGATGGTCACTTGGTTGCATAAAATCTTTTATAATGGATAACACTGATTGCAATGTAAGATACTTATTATTGTAAATAATCAATTGAAATTAAATACATGTGTTCATGATAATATCTTTCGTGTACTACACAATTTTGATTGGTAATATGCATAGGTAAATTTAGACCTTTAAAAGGGCTTATATATGCTATCAGTTCATCATTGTATTTTTATATGTACTTGATGAATGATATTTCATCATGAAAATTTATGGAATTTGATCTTTAATATATATATATATATATATATATATATATATATATAACACACACATATATAGAACACACACATACAAGAATTGATACAATATTAAAAAATTTATACCATAAAGAACTAATATTAATGCAATTTTTGGATTGAGAATTTCTAAAATTAAATTCAAAATAATTTGAACTTCAATTTTAAAAAAGCTTGTAATCAAAATGAACGTTTTGACAAGATGAACCTAATGACGCCAAAATTGATCCTATTCAAGTTGAAATGAGTCCATAATCAGACACTTGAAATGGAGTTCGAAAATTCGTGATATTAATTGAAAGACCAAATGATTTCTAAATCATGTATGTTTGTAGTCAAATTGTTCATGTTGGATAAGATCAGGAATCCAACAAGCCCAATACACTCTATTTTGATGTCATTAAGGTGCTTAAATGCTAAGAGTTGATTTATGAAGAAAAAAATTTAATATAAGTCGTTCAATGATGTTTTCAGACTTTGGGAAAAATTACAAAAATGCTACTATGAAAAATTATAAATAGAGCCCAAGAATTTGCATGAATGAGGAGCCTTGGCTTGAAATTGGAGAGATATTGGTTGGGTGACAACAGTTGAAGGACCGTAGTCAAATAATGGTGGTTGAGGGACCATTGTCGTGTGCAATAATTAGAGGTTGGGTGACAATGGTTTGACGATGGTGGTCAAGCAGTGGTTCAATAATGATGGTTAAGCAGTGGTTTGACGACGGTGGCTCAACAAAAAACATTCGAGCGATGGTCTGATGGAGTTCCAGAATTCTTTAAGTCATTGAGCTTTTTTGAATCTTGAGCTAAGGTCCCCATTTATGTAGAGAGATGGTCTATATATTCATAGTTTTTGAAAGTGACATATTTCATAAAGATAGCTGATTTGAAACACATCATCAGACGGCCTATATTGATTTTTTTGATCAAATAAAATTCTTTCAGCATTTAGCTAGGTGCCTTAAGAATGTCGAAATTAAGCGATCTTAGGATCATTGGATTTGTCTCATCAATATGCTTGATTTGACTATAAATATGCAAAATTTAGCTATCATTTAATTCACTAATTACTATTCAAGAGTTTGCAAATATATTTCAAGTTCTTGATTTGGGCTAGTTCAGACTCGGATCTGACCACCCTTGGTGTTGATGAGTCTGTCTAGTAAGACCTTTAGTTTGATTATAATTTTGTTAAAATTAGAATTCATATGATTATGAATTTGATTCCGAAAGTTTTCAATTCAAGTATGCTTTAAGATTAATGCTTGATCAAGTGAACTTTGGGTAATGTATTAAGGGCCATTGTCCCCAGTCTAAGCAATTAGTTCTCATTTTTGCACACATCCCATTCTGAGTGAAAAGAATGCTATCTTACAAAAACATTGCCTCATATGTGGAAGAACTAAATCTCAAACTCTATATTTCAATGAATTAACACACGCTTCCAATAAATTCCTCTCGATTATTTGAATTGATATGATATTTGGAAAAAAATTATTCTTTTTTTCTTAAGTGTCTTTGTAGAAACTAAGAAGGATTTGAGAATTAAATTAGTTTTCGTTATTGGCAGACCATAGTGTAACGTACCTCGAATGTATCGTAGCAAGCGTTTTAGAAGATAAAAATGTATTGGGAGCGGATCGTGCATATGTTGCGAGAGAATGTTGACACTGAATGAAATGTCCGGACGGGTAAGAGTTAAGTATTGAAGTGATCCAGTGATACTCCTGTACCGGGCTGAGTCATGCCAGACTGGATCGGAAGGAACATCTGACGGCATTTTGGTACATGTGGGATTCGCCAGAGTGTTGCATTGTTGCATTTCCGATTGCAGCAGAATGCCGAACGCATATTTGGCCTGTGACAAGAAGAAGGAATCATTAGATTTTTGAATTTTGATACCCAAGAAATCATGAACGTCGCCAAGATGTTTCATGGAGAATTCCGAATTTAGTTTGGAGAGAACGAAGTTAATTTGTGTTGGTTCGTTGCCCGTTATGAGAATATCATCTACGTAGACCAAGAGGAATATCTGAATGTGAGCTTTGCGGTAGATCAGAAGCGAGGGGTCAGCTGTACTGTGAACAAAGCCTATGCGAACTAAGAACGACGTGAAGGTATTGTACCACTGACGTGGTGCCTGCTTTAGTCCATAAATCGCTTTGTTTAACCTGCAGACATGATGCAACCGAGACTGATCCTCAAAGCCTTTTGGTTGTATCATGTAGACCGTTTCAGTGAGAGTTCCGTGTAAGAACGCGTTAGCTACGTCAAGTTGTTGAACCGACCAGTTTTTGTACAGGGCGATGGTGAGCAAAATTCTAATGGTTGGTAACTTGACCACCGGACTGAATGTCTCTATATAGTCGATGCCAAATTCCTGATGGTTACCCTGAGCAACTAAACGTGCTTTGTATTTGGTAACCGAACCATCAGTGAGAAGTTTTGTTTTATACGTCCATTTGGATCCTAGAATAGATGCATTCGCCGGTGGAACAACAAGTGTCCAGGTGCCTTGTTTCTGAAGGGCCAGTATCTCTTCAGCCATTGCAAGCCGCCAGTGTTGGTTTTTGGAGGCCTCATTGTAAGTGGTGGGATCATGTTGTTCCAAAGCAGTAGGCGAAATATGCAGAAGATTCATTCGGTTTGTTGGTCTTAGGGAGCCAGTTTTACTTCTGGTTGTCATTTTGTGTTGAGTGACCGAGTGGGTGACAGCAGCATTAGCATCCTGAGACGGAACTGGGTGCTGAGGGATGATGTGAGGCTGTGGATCAGTCTGATTTTGGCTCGAGCCGACTTCCACAGAGACATGCGTATCTCTGCCTGGATCATCTGAATGAGGCAAACTAATGGAATGAGGTATTAGAAATTGCGGACAGATGTCCGTCTGATTACTGGAGTTGTTAGCCGAGGATAAGGTAAAGGGAAAAATTTGTTCGTAAAAAATAACGTTGCGAGATACCGTTATTTTATTGGTTTGAATATTGAGACACTTGTAACCTTTGTAGACGTCTGAGTATCCGAGAAAAACGCACGGAAGAGCAGTTGGCGCTAGTTTGCTGCGATGTTGTGGTGGGGACAAAGGATAGCATTTGCAGCCAAAAACTTTGAGCTCCTCGTATGCCGGTTTCCTGTTATACAGAAGTTCCAAAGGAGTGTTATTGTGAGTTGTGAAGGAGGGTAACCTGTTTATGAGGTAGACAGCTGTGGTGACAGCTTCCGCCCAGTAAATGTGAGGTATGGATGCCGTTAGGAGCAGAGCACGAGTGGTTTCTATAATGTGCCGATGCTTTCTCTCCGCTAAGCCGTTTTGCTCGGGTGTGTAGGGACATGAAATTTGGTGCGAGATACCGTGATTGAGGAGAAAGGTTTGGAACGACGAATTAACGAATTCGGTTCCTCCATCTGTTCGGAGCGTTTTGATGCTACGCCCGGTAAAGTTTTCAATCTGAGTTTTAAAATTAACAAACACAGAAAACACGTCATATTTAAATTTAAGTGGGTAAATCCATGTGTAACGGGTGTAGTCATCCACAAAGATCACATAGAACCGAAATCCTTGATTAGAAGTAGTCGGGGCAGGACCCCAGACGTCGCTGTGGATCAAATCGAGCGGGTGAAGCTGCCGGTTATTAGAGTGCTGAAAAACTAATTTATGACATTTGGCAGCTGTACAAGATTCACAAACATTTTTCGTTTTATTTATTTTGAGCAATGGGTTACAAGTTGAAATGAAATTGAAGACACGATTATGCGGATGTCCCAATCGTTGATGCCAGACGTTGGCTGCATCTTGTTGTATTGTGAAAGCAGTGTGTTGCCGGGGTTGCTGGATCATGGGAACCGCGTAGAGACCGTCTTTAGCCGGTCCTTGAAGAATTGTTTCCTGCGTCGCTAAATCCTTCAATGTAAAACCAAACGGATCAAATGTAATAGAGATGAAATTATCTTTGGTAAGTTGAGAGATGGAAAGCAGATTATATTTAAGTGAAGGAGTGAAGAATTTGAGATAATTTTAGCTTACGGGATGGGGTCGGGAGTATTCCCGCCCCAGCGTGAGCAATGCCGACCGAATTGCTGTCACCAATGGTAACGGTATCCTGACCACCGTAGGGCTTAGACAAGGAGAGATTGTCCAGCGAGTTGGTAAGGTGCGTCGAAGCACCGGAGTCCAAGAACCAAGCTGCTTCAGTCGAGTCGGATGACGCCATCAGAGCGGTGGCTGGATTCTTGACCGGAGGAATGTAGTTCACATCAAGACGATGCCAACATGTATGGGTTGTGTGCCCCTTTTTGTAGCAGATTTGACAAGAAATGGCTGAGTTGATGTTATTTCTAGATGCGTTGGTAGCACCGTAGTTGTTCTTGCCTCTGGGACGTCGACCTCGACCGCGATTTGTGAACAAGGCCACACTTGGATCGAAGGGTGCAGAGAACTTTGCTGCATCGGAAACTAGATTAATTTCTTCACTCATAAGAAGAGGATAAATCTGATCCAGCGTAAGAGGAAGAGGTGACGTCCGGATGGCTGATTTGAACGACTGATAGGGAGGAGGAAGTCCATTCAAAATGTAGTGTATGACGTCTTCGCCGTCAAGAGGAGAACCCGCTGAAGCGATTTGATCAACTAGCGATTTGATCTCCGACAAATACTCGGTCATAGATTGATTCTTGAGAGAAACATTGTGTAACGCGTTTTTGAGTTGCATTACTTTTGACCGGTTAGTGGCTTGAAAACGAGTTTCAAGTGCCGTCCAGATCTTCGCCGTCGATTCCAGCGAGATGATGTAGGGAAGGATGGAAGACGTAATCGTTGAGCAGATGGATGCTGAGAGATTTTGATCCGTAAGCGACCACTGCAAGAATGCAGGGTTTGCGGAAGAGGAGCCATCGGGATTTGTCAAGAACTGCTCCGGAGGAGGGATTTTGGAATCAAGAAACGTAGCAAATCCATTTGCCTTGAGTGTTTTCAAGATCTGAGGTTTCCATATTGAAAAATTATCGAGAGCTAGCGGTGTGGGAACAAGATTGCGAAGATTTGAGACGACGAACTTGAGTGTCGTCGAGATGGTGGGATCGTTAATGGACGATCCGGGGTTGTGATCTTGCGACCGAGTCGACGTATCTGAGTCGGCCATCTCTAGGATCGATCACCGTATCCTGATACCATGTAGAAACTAAGCACCAGAGACTTAGAAGATGTAAACAGAGAAGAAATATTATTCTTGATTATTTCATACATAAGCAGCCTCTAGTATAAATAGAGAACAGTTGATGCCAGAGGAAGCTACTAGAGACTAAACCTACTTATTACAAATAAACCCAAAGTTATAATATATTTATATGTCTATTCTAATAGTCTTAATTTCTATTTAAGTGATTGTATTTATTGGACCGGTCAAACTAATCAAACCGTGACCCCATAGTCAAATTGCTTCGGTGGCACGGCTGGATTTTGGTTAAAAGAGACGCCTGCAAGTGTGTTCCCCACGAGAGATTATTACATGCGGTGTCAGAACCGTCCGGAGACGAATTCGGAAGTGTCACGTCACCTGGATGCACTGGGCCTCGGGTGACGTGGCTCGTCCGGTTCGCCTCCGGACGAATCCGGACGCCCCACGTAATAATTTTCCATTCCCCACAGTCCTAATCATGCTTTGGATGGCATGCGTATGCAGGATTGGGCATTCCATATGTGTGTCAAACAAATCAAATGTCATGTCAATGCAGTAGCAAACAAATGAGTTCCCACTCTTTTAAAACTGGACATTTCGTCGTAATCAGCAAGCCTTATTTAGTAAGTCCGAAAACAGAAAATGTAGTATAAAGTTTGGACAATTATGAATAAAAAAAAAAGGCAATTCATCCGCATAACATTGTTACAAATCTATAGCGACCAAGAAGACGTTATATTCAAAACATACCTCTCCAGAAGCCACAGTTATTATATGAGGGGTGAAATTCGCACCAGCAGAGCATGCCACCATTTCGCCTGAGAGAAAAACCAATATCTTCAACAAGCCAGTATTAAAAAGAAAAAAAAAAAAAGCCCCCATCTAATGACTTTTGCTTCATTTGAGACAGCTTGCTTCTTAGAGCAACTTTCAGTTAAAAAAGAAAAAATTTGTACTAAAAAGTTCTTTTAATTGAGAAGTATTAATAAGAAAGCCGTCCCAAACAAAACAGCCTTTACAACAGAAAAATTCAAGCCAAACTGAAAATCGATCAAACAAAAATAGTTTGCCAGCTTTGTAATTTGGACAAAAATAAAACAAATTTTTTTACCAGTTCATAATTTAGATTTCGCTTTATTGCTATTAAAAAATTAAAATTTTACTATAAAACAAAAAACAGCCTTAATTGCGCGAATGTAATTACTACAATCAAACAAATCCAATAAAAAAATCAGAATCGTTTTGAAAGAGTTGAAAGAAGTTGGAATAATCCACCTCAAAAAATAATACAGGTTCAGCATTATCTAAGAAAATATATAGAAACTGTGGTGATGTGAGGCCAAAAAACTAAAAAAAAAATATTCGTTAGATTCGCCAGGTCGACTAATATTCCAGTAGTACGTGGACCAGATGTACGGTCCTCATAAAATGTCAAACATGGCCCCGTACAGGTCCCATTCCCTCGTATATCGTGGGAACCAATTTATGAACTTGCGCACATTAATCTTTCAAGAGACACAGAGAGAGAAAGATTATCACTTATCAGTTGTTAATGGAGGCAAATCATACAAATTTTTCTTTCGAAATGCAAAGGTCTAAAAAAATTCCAATCGAACCCCACACAACGCAGGGTTGTCTGTCTTACCCTACAAGAAAGAACCGCATTCATGGCGGATATGAAGAAACCCCCTATATCAGTAGTGGCCCCAGAGACGATAACACCAAATATTTCGGAACTCAAAGTTGAAGGGATAAAGACAGAGAAAGGTCAAACAAATAGGAAAGCACAAAATTGTTCATTGACCAGAAAGTTCCAATCAAACCGATAAAATTATAGGGAAGATTGGCAAACGAAGAGGTTGAGCTTGTGATGAAATTACCTAAAGATTCCAGCTCAATCCGCGGTTGCTGCTTGGTCAAGAAACCCCCTGGCCGCCCTTTACCCCGCTTCAACGAGAAAGCGGGCGGTGCGGAGTGCTCCCCCGGCGGCAGAGATGCCGAGATCGGCGTGGGGTTCAGCGGCATCACACTCCCATCCGGCGCGTACTTCCTGGGCCTCCCCCTCTTCTTCTTCCCCGGCATCCCCGGCCATGCCGTCAACCCAGCGGACGCCTTCGTCGGCGTCAGGGCCGGAGCTGGTTGATGAGTTTGCGGATTCACCGCGGCGGAAGGAGTTGGAGTAACTAGGCTTACCCTCGGACTAAGATTCTCGACCCTTGTCACCACCGGGGCCGCCGATGCCGGCGGCGGCGAAGGCATCGGGTTTTGATAACTCCCACCAACCTCTGGAGCAGCCATAAAACCACCAGGTTTCATCCCTTCCCTTCCCTCCATGCATAACATATGCCCTAAAAAATCCTGGCAAATCTTCAATCTTTAGCTGGTGGTTTATATATAATTCAAATCTGAGGACCCTTCTTCAATCTCCACAGCAGCTCAAGACTACTCCAATGGGAATGACGGATCGAAGATTCAGCTACGGAACTTAACACTTTCTCTTCCGATTCGAAAGACTAAATTTTTATCAAGCTCCAGTCTTTAGATATAATTGCAGCAAAAAGAGCTCAAGCGCAAGAACTCAATCTCGCATAAAAACTCTTTCGCGCTGCTTTCACAGTAGATTCCGGCAATCTACAGCGCCGAGATGGCCGGAAAACAGCTGATTTTGGTAGCAGAACTGCCGCCGGCTAATCGCTTAACGGATTTAGGCGCTCTTTGAACCTCGCCTGAGAGGAAGAGAGTGGGAGAACTGGTCCGAGAGCTGAAAAATTAATTTATGCTAAATAATTAAATAATCAATTAGTTGGTGATAAAGCAAAATAATAATTACTAATTTGGAGATTTTTTTGAAATCGAAGGGAATATTTTATGCGGAGGAGACACAAAAATCGAAATATGCTTTCCAACTTTCCGTCCATCACGGGAAATTATTAAGGTGCATTATGGAAAAAAAAGGTTTTTTAATCAAAATTTTAAATTATTTCTATTTTTCCTTCCTCCTAAAATTTCTCGATTTTAAAAAAAAATTAGAACGTTGGAGGTTCGCCTTTTGTCTACCACCTACGCCTTCTGGATAAAACTAAAGGGTGGTCACCCTGAGTGAAGACCCTCAGAAATTGTTCAAATTACGAGGAGACCATCATGTTTGGCCGTACCTCCAAGCGTGCACTTTTCTTCTCTCTTTGGGCGAGTTGGGCATTTCGGCTGAGAAGGCCGATTCGCCGGGTTTCTAGACCGGATTGGTCTGCTCGGCCGGGTGCGGTCGAGCAAGATAAAAAGGCACAATATGCGTTGCAGCGTTTTAACTTTTAAGTTTGTAGTCAACACGATATATTTCAGTTGTTTCGGTTGGAACCGGTTCGGTTCCAAAATACGAGGAAAAGCATCTCGCAAAAAGATATGAATTTTGTGCTTCCTGACTGTTAGGGAGCCTTTTTCTTTACTGTAATCACATTTTTTGTATCTTCATTTAGTTAAAAGAATGGGTCAAAAAAAAAAAAATTCCAACGTAATTGTTCTCCAGAAAATTCAATGTTCAGTCTCGAAATGATATTTAGATTAAAAATTTTTAAAATTAAATTGATGATCAAACCTAGTCGTCTTGGCATGACGAACTCAATGATAACAAGAGTGATTCCAATCGGCTTCAAATAAGCTCAAACTAAACATTAATAAAAACTAAAGGACGTTAATTGAAAGATCAAATGATGGTCTCCTAATCTCGCATGTTCACCATCAAAACAATGAGTTCAACAAGACGAATCTATTGAGCCAAGATCATTTATTTTGAGGTTATAAGATACTCTGACATAAAATATATGACTTAAGAAGATCAGCATAAAACTTTTTGATAGAGTGTCTTAAATTTCAATCAAAGTAGCGAAATGTTCTCTAAATAAATTTATAAGGCTTTATTTTTTATATGAAGTAGGTACGAGCACTAAGAGATTTTAAAGATTCTAAACCATGATCAACGCAATTTGATTTGCTTTTTGTTAATTACAATGTCATTAATGAATTGACTTTGAATAATAGTCATTGATCTCCATCATCTATTCTTCTTCCGAAATATCTGCAACAATTATCAAATAATTATTCTAGATTATGCAAGTATGTCTTCTTCAATTGTGAAAAAGAGTAGACTCTTATGCATTCAATTATTATTATTATTTATGCATAAAAGTCACATAGGAGCCTACGCGTTAATATAAGTAAAAGATTACAAGTTTTTAATGAAACAAAAGCTCTCTAAAAATATAGCATTTGAAATAAAACCTAAGAGCTATTGTTCCAACATATGACAATAATCAAACAAAATGAAAAAGAGGTATAGCCAAATCCACCGAGAGAACCCAAGCAAGGTACATCTAAAAGAAGCCAAGGCCAAACACAGGGACACCAACAGAGAGAACAGAGACTTCCAAAAGCAGATCAGCAACACACTTGGTATCGAAAAGGCTCGATAGGATCAATCTAACACCTGCAGTACAAAGCAACCGCCAAAAAAGAATAAGAACATAACAAAAAAAGTAAAAAGGCTTGGGAAGACCAAGAACCAAACCAAACAGTTAAAATAGAAACACATAGCCAAGCAATCAAAAGAAAACTACAAAACCCCCCAAGACCCCACCTAAACCCCCCAAACATAACCCACATCCAACCACCAACCAAGCTCCACTCGAAGCCACAACCAAAATAACAAACCCACTAAGAGGCCAAATCACCATAGCCAAGAGAAGCCCCACAAAGGGAAACCCAAAACCACAACCAAGAAACCAAACCAACAGACGGACAGGGCCACCACAGCCAAGAGACCAACCAAACACCTTAACAAGGCATAAGCTACAAAATGAAACTACTTTTTTTAAGATTTGAACTTCTTTCGTTTACCGACACCCTTAAAGAAAGTGTAATCAACGATGTGAATCACATTCAAGCTATACAAGGCTTGAAACTCCTCCTCAAACATAATCTTATCATCCTCACCACCCAGGTAGTCGAAGAATGACAATAATCCAGCCAACCAAATTGATCTACACAAGTATCCTTAGAATTCAAAACCAATTAAGCTTGCAAAGTATCACAATAAATAAGAGAAATCGGGACATCAATTAAAGGCACTTTATCAATCACATCCACGTAATTAGGCAATACAATAGGTTCCAAAGCAGCTAAAGGAGGCTCATCCAATCTCTCCTTATTGGCACCACCAAACCTCACAATAAAATTATCCAAAATATCAGTCATAGGCTGAGAGGTAAAAGTCACTAAATTACCCACAGTACCATAACCATCAACCGACAAAGAAGTATCATTGTAAGAGATATTAAATTCTTGCCAGCCTTATCAATACTAGGATTAAGATTATCAAACTATTATGATCTCTTTCCAAACTATTTAAAGAATTAGTAAGAGAATATGTATTCAGAGGAGAATCAACCATGTTATTAGCGCACCCACCTTCAGATAACAGTTTAATAGGAGAAGCCACTAATTCATTTCCAATCGGTACATTATCAAGAACATCATTATGAACATTCATAGGCACTTTATCTAGGACCTCAATAATAATAGGGTCGACAAAAGCAGTGGTTATGCCCCTCACATCATCAATTACCGCCTACTACCACGATCATCCAACTATCGTCACCAGATTGCCATTGCATAATACCTTCTTTTGAACCATCATTATCTGACCTTCATTATTGAACCATTGTGCCCCTAGCTATTATAGTTTGTTTCCTACTATTCAACGACCATCGTTTGATTATCATGTTTAATAACCCATACTATGACTTTGTCATATTTTTTTATGTAGTCATTATAACTCCAAATTAAAATTTGTCTTTGCCATAGTATTTTGATCTTAGTATTTTACTTATGAGAATTTTTTCGTAATTTTTAGACACCGATGAAAATTCTTAAAAATTGGTACATATCAGTACAAGTGAAGATTTCGATATCGTCAGGTGCCTGATCTGCAAACCGATTTCACTGATATTTTTTTAAATTTAGTGATTTTTTTTTATAGATATTTTTCTATACATTTTAAAGTCCCAAATTAATTTATATAAATTTTCTATTAAAAATTAATTAAATTAAATATTATATTATTATGTTATTAAAGCATCTTAAGTCACTTAACTTTTTTTATTAAAATCCCTTATCATTTCCACAATAGAGAATTTTTTTTAGGAAAATGAGCGGCAAGTGAGGAGAGAGAAAAGAGAATTTCATATTTGGAAGTTACAGTGTGATTTTCATCCGTCAACGATTTTGGGAGATTTACTCGTTTCATTTTAAGAAAAATATACCATATTTCTAATCTTAAAGATTATGTGTTTTTGATATTTTTTTGATCAAATTTGTATTTCTGTTACCGAAAAATGTGAATAATTTTCTATTGGTGAAAATTTTCACTGCATAAATTGTTTTATGTTATAGAGATCGAGAATATGAACGTTTTAATTCTTTATATTAGATTTTTTATCATGTGATTTTGAAAATACAGTGATTTTTGTCTATCAAAAAATTTATTTTGACGTATAAAAATAGTAATGTGTTATATTTAAAGTCTTAAAATATCATTTTACATAATTTCTGATATTTTAGTAATTTTTTGAAAATGTGTATTTTTGCCTAATAGAATTCTTTATTGTCTACCGTTATAACACTTTGAGCATTTTTAAATTAAGTTCAATTGTATTTTATTTATTGTAATGCATTGAAAATAAATATGGATATGTGATTGATATTATTGCTTTATTATTATGAAAATAACGTGTGTGTAAAAGATAATTAGTAAAGACTGGTTGATCCGTTGGTTTGAAACTAATTAACATGTACAGGATAATGTGCCGATGGATTTTTTCCTTTAAATACTATGCTTTAGTGTTATTTTATAATGATTAATGTGATACTGATTGAGAGTTATAAGGAGATGATAATTATGTCGACGGATAAAGGGTGACCACTCTATTTATATATTGAGCCAACGGTTTACTGATACTGATACAATATTGAAAAATATCGTGATAGTCAATACTTCTTACTTGTTTAGTGTGACTACTAAAATGTATATTTTTTAGGCATCATTCTTTTTATTATATGGATTTTTGTTAGTGCATATATAGATTTATTGTTATTGCATTATTCTACTACTCATATCACTAGATTTTTATTGTCATCGATTTAAATACTATTTGATACTACTAATTCATTGTATCGATGTTAAGCATGTGATATAAAATATCTAGATAACATGAGTACATTCTTTTATGACTTTACTACATTGATTTGATTTTAATAGTCTTTATTGATACTTTGATTTGATACTTTATCCATTTGTTTATTAATTGGTACTACATATATGATAATTATTTTATAGATTTGACACTTGTACTGATTTACTGCTTTACAGGCTTCCGTACTATAGTATTTTATTGCATATATATATTCTACTACTATTTCATCTAAATTTTACTATTTATATGTTGATTTAATGATCATATGAATGTAATTATTATGATTTGATTATTGACATGCATATTGCTCCTTTGTTAAGCTTTGAATTCAATATAGGTTTTAGAGATATACTGAGCTTTTTAAGCGCATTATATATGATTAAATAATATTAGATCAGGATAGGGGAGCATGAGTTTGAGGCTGGTTATGATTCTTCCGGATCTATTTCTTTTTATTTTTCTTTTGTACTCAAGACAGAGTATTTATGATTTGATTGTATAAATCATGAGTAGTGTATATAATTATTGGGATTGAATATAGATGTATATCTTGATGTTTTAAATTATAATTTTATTTTTTTAATTTATTATCGATAGAAGATATTAGATAGCTATGATTGTTATTTAGTAAAAGATAAAAGAATAATTCTTTAAAATTAAATTCTGGGGCATCACATCATACTTGATTTTCATTATCCATTTGTCATCATCATCCATGCATCCACTACTATCTCAACAACCTTTACTAAAAATACAAAAGACTAAAGAAAGTGTTGTTAATTTTGTAGCATTGTCATTTACAATTATAGAGAGCAGAAAAATTCTATAACTTTAAGTATGTAGTTTTTTTTTCATTTATGAGCTTTTACATAAAAAAATCTCTCCTATATTCTTCTATTTTATGTATATACATGTTGGATCTTCATGCAATATGAGGAGTAAAATCCTCTCTCTAACTTCATGTATTTTGTATTACATAATAATTAATTATCTTAAGTTATGGAAGAGTAAAGAATATAAATTTTAACTTATATAGTATCATAATTTGTGCTGTGTGCCATAATATTTAAGGTGGTAGAGTGAGAGAGTTTTAACACCAGTGTATTATATATAGATTCAACACACACACATATATATAATATAAGTTGCAAGAGATGTCATAATTTTTATATTAAAACCTAGAAAAAAGAAAAATCATCGGATTGGCCCGGCTAAAATGATTCCACTAGTGTTTGTTATTGATTACAAATAATGTTTTTTCTTGATATTCAAAATGGTGTTAATACAGTGTTGAAACTCAAGAAGGAAGATTAAGAGATCTTGTTTGATCTTCTTGCAAGATCAATAGAGGGAGAGAGGAGGGAGAGGAGAGGGGGACCGTGAGCCACAAATCATAATTCCTTTATTCCATGGCTGCCTATTACAAGCCTAAAGACCCTTATTTAAAGACTCCTAAGAGCTATACAAATAGCTCCACACATGGCTACATGAGCCAAAACAAGAAACCTAAAACTAAATCAATCCTAAATCTATGAACAAATACACAACATACAGTGTATTAGTAGACATAGATTATATATAATGAATTCCATGGTGAAAGTTGGAAGAGCACTGTGGCATAAAAAGCTCTCTCCAAATTCAAGTTGAAGTATGTTTCATGTGAAATATATGGAGCTATTTTTTATGCTTTGGGAGTGAGATTTTAAGAAATTTAACATATTTTCATAACATTTCATCCAATGACTTATATTAACTCCATCATTGATCGTAGGTCGTTTATTTAATATTTATGTATCTTAATGATCTCATGCATACTGTAATCATCTTGTTGATCTGCTCGATTTGATTACAAGCTTGCAAAATATAGAGATCATTTTCAATCAATTCTTTAAAATTTTTAACCTCACTTTAACTGTTTGATTTGGATTCGAATATGACCAATTTTGATATCATTGAATTCGTTTTATCAAAATGCTCACTTTGACTTTAATTTTGTTGAAATCAAAATTTCAGATAATTAGAAATTTTATATTAAAACTTTTCAATAAAAAGTATAGCTAATAAAATAAACATCTAAGTTATTCTATTATTTAATAACGTAAATCACATATTCTTTAAAAATAATTATAATAATGACATGGAGACGGATGATTGCATTTTGTAGGGGGCCCACCGCATAGCGTTTTAGCCAAAAGAAAATAAGTGAAGAAAACCGAAAGAACTAGTAGGTCACTATTATGGTCCCATTTTGAGTCCCGGCAGTGGCGGACAATAAACAGATCATGCATGAATGAGGTAATGACCACGAAGAGCTTTAATAGGTTGGACGGTTGTGAGTAAGCAGGGATTAGGTTATCGCGTAATTTAAAATATCACTGTAATTTACTATTTTTAATTTTTTTCTGTGCTGTATAGCATTATTCTATTATAATGCAGGCATATTTTAAGTCTAGTTTAGGCCATCAATTTTGATGCCTTATTTTTAATAATTAATATTTCGCTTGATTGTGACTGTTTTTATTTATTTTTATTTTTTTTTCTTGACTTTAATATAAGTCATCATTAAGCTACAAGTTTTATAAGATTACTTTATTAATTACTTTAATAATTGTGGTGTTATTGAAATTAGATATTTCATTTGTATTGTAGTGAAATAGTCTCATTTGCATGAAAATTTAATAAATTTGGTTAGAATTCAAATGATTCATAAAATATTCATATTGATCTGCTTTAGTATAGATATTTTTTTCAGCATTTGAGTATATTAATGATCTCATAATTGAAAGATTTCAGACTTTTTGGTCTCACCAATAATGATTGATTTAATTATGAACTTCAATATTTAGAGAATATTTAATCCTTCAATTAATCTCATACAAATATACTTAATTTAAATGTTTGATTTAAGTTCATCTCGTCGAGATGTTTTGTTTGATTATAAATTTGTTGAAATCAAAGTTTAGATGACCAAATAAATTTGTTGAAATTGATTCGAAAAGTTTTAGATTCAATATTATCTTCGAGATTTATGCTGACCAAATGAATTTTTATAGATGTGTCAATTCTAAATATTGTTAATTAGTTCTACTATCATTTAATCTTAATAAATGTAAATAAAAATTATGAAGAAATAAGATAAATCCAAAAATACTTATTGCTAAAACTATTTTATTGTCTAATTACATGAATCAACAATTAAATATTTAATAGTGTTAGTAATAAAATGATTATGATTAGCTTAATTGATAGATAATTGAAAAGACTAACCCAATTGATGGATCCAATTATTTTTGGCATTATTTGGACTCTTGCTTGAGCTTCTATATATAAATCAGGTGTTAGATGTTTCTAGTTTTCAAGCTAAGAGTTCTAAGGTCTAAAGGGGCTGACGACTAGCATGACTGAGACAAATTTGTCTCATTAACTCTTAGATAGAGTCACGATCGAGTAATATTGGAATGCCAATTTTTTTTTTAAATTAATAGCTAAAGCTCTCAATCAGAAGATCAAAATGAGCTGCATAATGAAACCGAAAATTACAAGAATTTCTGGCAGCCCAAACTGCTACTACCAAAAAACAGACTCTATCGCACCATTTTGTTGCAGCGGTTTCAAATCCGCTGCCAAAACCCCTTATTTGCACAAGATTTTCTTTACAACAGCAGCGGTTTAAACCGGTGCAACTTGCACCGGTTAAAACCGCCGGCAAAGCCCACCAGTGAGTTTAAGATAGCTGAATCCCTAATTCCCCTCTTCGCTCTGTGCTCGCGCGATCAGGAGCGAATTCGAGCGGCTGCGACCAAAATCTTCTCCTCTCGCGAATCCCGGCTGGCCGGCCCTTTGATCAAAAAATTTCAAAAATCAGTTTTCACTTTAAATTCTTTTGAAAAAAAAACAATAATATAATAAGAAACAGTAATAAAATAAAATTATGATTGTTATATGAAAGTAAAAACAGTGAAAAAGTTGTTCCAAATATGTTTTTTAATAAATAAAAAATATGAGGGAGGGCCAACAAAATAACATTTAATTTTCTCAAAAAATATCAATTTAAAATATAAGTATTTTTAAATAATAACTTAAAAAAAAAAGCTTATTTATTGAAGTAAAAAACAAAAACAAAAAACAAAGGTAATTGTTGATGGGATTAATGGAGGGGTGGGAGCACATGCAAAAGTTTTCTTAATTTTAATATTTGGTTGAATTTATTTCTTTTAACATTCAAAATAAAATAAAAATTATATTATCTCATTATAAAATTTGCAAACAACCGAATAAGCTCTTACATGCATATAAACTATTTGATATTATCATTTTAAAAATGAAATTTAAATCTAATAACAACAATTAAAAAAATTACACCGACCGCCATGTAATTTGCACAGAAAAGCAGTGGGGAACAATTATTTATTTATTTATTTATAATACAACTGGCCGCATCTTTGACTCTTGTTACTTTGACTGATTGGTCAACTAACCGATGTTCATTGAACCGTCCTAGTTGACCAGGTCAGTTCTTAACTTCTGATTTATCGAACAATTAGTGGGCCTGTTGGGTGTTACCCTAAAAAAGGCCCATTGGGCCCTTATGGTGGGAAATCTGGCCCTCGTCTATTAATAATACATGCGTAATATTTAAATTTGTCTTTCACAAAATAATGTTATTATATACAAATTTCATGGTACAATTATCACATTTTTTTTTATGAAATTTGTTGTTTTGATGCTAAAAGTCTAAAGTGAAAAGCATTTTTCATTCCCCATAGTATTTCAGCTTTTAGAGCCTTTGATTGAATGAAAAAAAAATATAAAATAAAATAAAAAATAGGATAAAAAGAATATAATTTATTTGAAATATTTAAAACTATTTAGATGAGCATAAAATAAATATAGATGATTATTTTTTAAGTTAATATTCTTCAAGGCAGTCGGTGACGAGTGGTGACGATTGCAGCTGCGGCTTGCAGTCATAGTAATAGAGAATTTATAATGTATTTGAAAATCGATAGAATAATAATCAAAATTAAACTAGAGGTTGAACTCTAAATACTTTAATTTTATGTGGTACCGAAGAGCGAATTTTTCAGAACTTGTGCATTTGAATTATTTTATATCTTTTTTATTTCAAATCAAATGACCTCTTAGTATGTTATATATAAGTGTTAACATCTTCAAATAAATACTCTTTAGAAAAAAAAAATTATAAAACTAAAATTTGAGTCAATAGCAATTTGTGATTCAGACTTTGTTTGAGATAGTTTTCTTATTGTTTTTATTTTCAAGTCACAATTATAATTTTTATTTGGCCATTATTTTTTAGCTGCTTTCAAAATAATTTTATGGTAATAAGTTGCATTCTATAACAGCTTTAAAAAATTTAGAGAAGACTTTATGTGCCTCATAATAGATACAATTAACTAAATATCGCCGCCGTTATTTTTTTTTTTTTTCGATAAATAGGCCTAAAGTTTTATTTGGATAAAATTACCTATATTTTATTTGTAGATTGCTTATGAAATTGAAATTGATTCCAACAATGTTAGAAGGTTCAAGCAAGTTGCTGACATATACTAACAAACTTTGAACAAATTTCAAGTAAGATTCTAACCTACTCAAATAATGTTCGAGCAAGTTTCAAACAAGGTATGAAAACATAATATAGCTTTGATACATTAAAGTGTAATTACAACATCTATAACACATCATATTGTAACTTTGATGCAACATAATGTAATTATAATAATTGACTATAAATTTGATACAACATTGTACTATTACCACAATTAGAACTGATCATCATACTTCAAGGTTTTATTTGGGACTGCTTTTTTATTGCTTCTTAAAGCAAAGTTTTAATAAAAAGTATTAAATTTTTAACTAAAACTCTGCTTTAAGAAGTAATAAAAAAAGCCGTCCCAAATGAACCATAAATTTGATAGAGCATAATGCAGTCACAACATCTATAACGCAAAATAATTTAATGCATATCATTTTAGAACTAAATAAAGTGATAAAATGAATTAAATATACATTATTTATTGAACTAATTATAAATGAGTAGATAAAAAGAGTTAAATATGCATAATTTGCTATTAGATGATAAAAATTTCAATTCAAGATTAAATAACCCTCACAACTCAAGTAATAAAGGAGAACATTTACAAAATGAGCACTACTGTTGCATCCAAGGTTTGCGTTAGAACATTTAGAGTCATACAATGCCAGAGTCTTTGCAGATGATGCTATCACTCATATTAACCAAAGAATTTTTTTCCCAATTCAATAGAAAATATATGAGATTTGTATCAATTCAAGACCATAGAGCTTACCTTAATCTCCAATAATCTACAAAATCCATATTTTAGCCTCTTAAATGAGTCCTTTCACTTTGACTTATTGTACATAAAAATAATTGCTTTATAATACTTAGTGCACAACTCATTTATGGTAATAATATGCAATCTTTATGTCTTTGGAAAGCACCATCTTTGCTCCATCATTATAAAACATAAAGTATCTACGTGTTACAAAAAAAGATTAAAATTATAATTAGCAATATAACGTAGTCACATGGTAAAAAATTTATATGATAAATAAAGCAATAAAGTAGTTACATTACCATCTAACCATGTTATTACTGCATTCAACAATTAAAATCATGTTATGCTACCACTGCCCATTCCTATTTGTCTCCCTCTTTCTCTCTTTGGAGTTATCTTCTAGGTCTACAGTCTACTATCTAAGCCTTGAAGAAAGAGATAGGTCAAAATCTCCAACCTCCTTCACCATGCCACTTTCAATCTATATAAGAATGATATATAGAATAAATGGCATGGAGCTCCATTCTATCCTTCTCCTCCTCCCCCACCTCAACTCCAACCTTAACTTGAATGGTCAAGTCAATAATTCTTGCTTCCTCATTATCCTCCATATCCCTACTCATCTATGCAGCACAATCTATACCTTTATTTTCATACATCTTCTTATATACAATACTTAAAAAAAAAAAAAAAAAGCTTAGAGCATTCTATTTTCACTCAAACCTTAACTAGTTAATCTTTAACTCCCTAGTAGCTATAAAATGCTTCTTTAATTGATTAAAATAAGGCATGAAGTGACTAGTTGATCATCAATATTCTCTTTTATTTTTTTCTTCATCATGACTGCCACACTTGCCTATAAAATGCTTGGTGGCCACCTTCTTCTTGTAACCCTAATTTGGAAAGAATCTTAAGTATGTACAATGGACTTATTGAGGTCATCTTTATAAGCTATGTGAGCCAATATAGGGCTAACAATCACTTATTAAAAATAGTTCACAGTAGGCTTAAAATTTAATTATAATAATTACTAATATAAATTAACACTTAAAATATAATATTGCACATATAAATTATATTTTAATTTATTATTATTAATAAATATTTTTTTAGTAAGCATTTTGTTGCTCTTTCAGTTCAATATATTTGGTACTCTCTCTATAAAGTAGACGTGTAAGGGAGCTGAGCCGGCTCAAGCTTTTCGACATCCCTTGGGTCAAATCGACTAGGTCAACCAAGACTAACTTTGAGCTTAAGTTTGAGCTTGTCTAATAAACAAGCTTACTAAGACTCAGCTCGTGAGATGGACTCTAATAATATAGGTGATAGGATTTTTTTCTTTAAAAAATTAGCAAGTTTTTTTTTTTTTTTTTTTAAATCTCTTAACAAAAGCTACTTGTATAGGTAGGATTTGAAATAAAAAGCCGACCTTTTAGAGAAAAAAAGTTGCCTTGCATTAATAAAGTTGCCGAAGTTAAAAAAAAATAAGTAAAGCTGTAGTGATTCCCAAGAAAAAAAAAACAGGCTGTTTTTCTTCTCAAATGGTAGACAATGTTAGGAGTGTCAATTTTTGACACGACCCGAAACACGACCCGAATCCGATCCGGAAAAATTCGGGTTCGGGTCAACCCAAACCCGAAATGGGTCGGGTTCGGGTTGAACAAATCAACCCGTTTTAAAAATCGGGTTGGGTTTGGGTTGACCCAACAACCCAAAATTGACCCGAAAGTGACACGAAAACTCATATTTGACCCGAAAACCAGAGATTGACCCGATTTTGACCCGAAAATCGAATATTGACCCGATTTTGACCCAATAATTAGCAATTTTAGCTCAAATTCGGGTCATTCGTGTCGGGTCAGGTTCGGGTCTGGAAACCTGACCCGTTTTTAAAAACGGGTCGGGTTCGAGTTGACCCGAACAATGCCGGGTCATTTCCGGGTTCGACCCGCTGACCCGAATTGACACCCCTAGACAATGGTAAGATTTTTTCTTCTCGAGCAGCACAGATTCTTCCTCTTTGGCAGTGAGGCCTTCTTTGCTGTTCTTGTAGATGAAGACGAAGTGTATCAGGCAAGCCATTGAGAGAAGGGAAGCAATCGTGTAGAATATGGATTGATTTACTTATCGTGTTACAGGACTAAACAGAGCTATATATAAGCTTTACAGAAGTTGTGACTCTTCTAGACTCTTACAGTACTTAGGATTAGGACCAGAGATAAGGACCTGCAGTAATATGTACATAGGCTAACATTCCCCCTCAAACTAAACATCTGCACATCGGATGTTTAGTTTGCTGCGAAGAAACAAGAAACGGTCCTTAGGTAGAGATTTGGTAAGAATGTCGGCTGGTTGTTCTGCGGAACTAATATGTAGAATCTTGATTGCGCCGGCTTTGATATGATCACTGATGAAGTGATAGTCTAGCTCAATGTGCTTTGTTCGTGTGAGATCTCGTTCCCTTACTGTTCCTCTCTGATTTGGATTTTCCTCCCAGGATCGTCCAGGACGATGTTGAGATCGTCCAGGCCGATCAGTGCATTGAAAAGAGCTGATTTCTGGAGTGTTCTGGATTGATTTCTGGACAGGATCGTCCAGGACGATATTGAGATCGTCCGGGACGATCGGCACTGTTCACAATACCGTCCTGATCATCGCCCTGGGAATGGTCCAGGACGATCAGAAATTGGTCTGATCGTCCCGGGACGATCGGGCGATCGGCCAGGCCGATCTGAGTATGATATAAGGAAATGAGCTCGTTTTGAGGAGAGAGAAATTCATTTTAAAACATCAGATATTTTGAGGAGAGAGAAAGAGAAAGGGAAAAAGAAGAAAAGTTGATTTTCGGAGACCGCGGAGCGCTTTTCGTCCGACGCTGCTGTTGGGAAAAGTGTAGATCTCGTGGTAAGAACTCCGAACCTTACTTCTGTTCTCGAAGATATTGTGTTTTGACCGAGTTGTGATCTGTTTTGTGTTTTCGTAGTCGACTTTTCGACATGATTTTGATTTGACACAACTTTCACCGCACAACTTCTAGTATGTTATAGATATGATTATTGTACACGATTTGACTGTATTCTACGAAGATTTTACCGGTCGGAATTGATTCTACGCGATTTTAATTGAATAGGAAATTATCAGGACTTGATTTGATTTGGATTCTATAGATTGATAGTCTTGCATTGATGCCGTGGTTATTCTGTTGTAATTTGGTGAAATTCAGAATTATGTTTTTTTGCAGGATTTTCATGTAAATTCGATAGACTACCGTTACTCTGCCCGATTTTCGTATGATTTCTGATTTTCCCGGAATTGATAGATTGAATGGATCTGCCTAGGACTATTGATATGATCGTTCTCGATTTCTTTAATATTGCTTATTGCATCGATTATTGCATTGATTGATTGATTGATCCTGAAAGACAAGTGGAAACCTAGTTGAACGTTGGTTATAGAAACCAACGTGTATTGAACGAACTACAACAGCACTATTGATATAGATTGACCACTACAACAGCATTATTGAACGAACTACAACAGCACTATTGATATTGATTGACCACTACAACAGCACTATTGATATTGAACGATTGATAACTACAACAGCATCATGACTAGTGTTTGGGCTTGTCGAGTAAGACCATTGTATGAAATTGCATGGATATGATATTGCATCGCATAGATTTCCTGATCTGTATTGATTTATTGATATTGACGGATTTATTGATTTACCGATTTCTGCTTTATTGGATTTGATCGGATTTACTATTGTACGGATTATATTGATTTCATCGATTGACTACTGAACATTGATATGGACATCGATAGATATAGAGATTGCATTGATAGCATTGATATGGACGTTGTATAGATTCATTGTACTACTGCCTATAGATTTTATAGATTCACTGTTGCTACTGTTCTACACCGTATGGACTGTTTTATAGATTCATTATCTCGTATCACTTTTCTCGATTGACTTCATTGATTAGATCGTACTGATTTGACCGTATCGTTTTGATTGACGAATATTGATTGATTGAATTGATTTATCGAATTGCCTGCCGCTGCATTGACTGGTTTTATTGACTATTGATTTCCGCTGCATAGACTCATTGACCATTGACTGATACGGATTTGATAGATTGACATGCATATTGATAGCATCGCCGTACTTTGATTTCAGTTGTAGGCTTTGGTGACCTGCTGGGCTTTGTAAGCTCATTATATGTGGTTGATATATTCAGGTCCGAGCAAGGCAACTGGAATGGAGTTCGATCAGAATGTCAGACGAATTCTTTCGCTACACGGATCTCGGGGCATTACAATTGGTATCAGAGCAAGTGTAGTGAAAGGATTTGATTGATAGTTTGATATAATGAATTCATTCTGCATACATAGTAATTGACATGTGATTGATTGCATTGTGTGTTTGTTTGGATTTCGACGAGTTTTGATTTGGATTTTGATTTCGATCGATTTGTTTTGCATTGTTTGTTTTGCTTCGTACCTGTAGGGAAATGTCGGGACGACATTTTTCTAAGGTGGGGAGATTGTGAGATCTCGTTCCCTTACTGTTCCTCTCTGATTTGGATTTTCCTCCCAGGATCGTCCAGGACGATGTTGAGATCGTCCAGGCCGATCAGTGCATTGAAAAGAGCTGATTTCTGGAGTGTTCTGGATTGATTTCTGGACAGGATCGTCCAGGACGATATTGAGATCGTCCGGGACGATCGGCACTGTTCACAATACCGTCCTGATCATCGCCCTGGGAATGGTCCAGGACGATCAGAAATTGGTCTGATCGTCCCGGGACGATCGGGCGATCGGCCAGGCCGATCTGAGTATGATATTAGGAAATGAGCTCGTTTTGAGGAGAGAGAAATTCATTTTAAAACATCAGATATTTTGAGGAGAGAGAAAGAGAAAGGGAAAAAGAAGAAAAGTTGATTTTCGGAGACCGCGGAGCGCTTTTCGTCCGACGCTGCTGTTGGGAAAAGTGTAGATCTCGTGGTAAGAACTCCGAACCTTACTTCTGTTCTCGAAGATATTGTGTTTTGACCGAGTTGTGATCTGTTTTGTGTTTTCGTAGTCGACTTTTCGACATGATTTTGATTTGACACAACTTTCACCGCACAACTTCTAGTATGTTATAGATATGATTATTGTACACGATTTGACTGTATTCTACGAAGATTTTACCGGTCGGAATTGATTCTACGCGATTTTAATTGAATAGGAAATTATCAGGACTTGATTTGATTTGGATTCTATAGATTGATAGTCTTGCATTGATGCCGTGGTTATTCTGTTGTAATTTGGTGAAATTCAGAATTATGTTTTTTTGCAGGATTTTTGTGTAAATTCGATAGACTACCGTTACTCTGCCCGATTTTCGTATGATTTCTGATTTTCCCGAAATTGATAGATTGAATGGATCTGCCTAGGACTATTGATATGATCGTTCTCGATTTCTTTAATATTGCTTATTGCATCGATTATTGCATTGATTGATTGATTGATCCTGAAAGACAAGTGGAAACCTAGTTGAACGTTGGTTATAGAAACCAACGTGTATTGAACGAACTACAACAGCACTATTGATATAGATTGACCACTACAACAGCATTATTGAACGAACTACAACAGCACTATTGATATTGATTGACCACTACAACAGCACTATTGATATTGAACGATTGATAACTACAACAGCATCATGACTAGTGTTTGGGCTTGTCGAGTAAGACCATTGTATGAAATTGCATGGATATGATATTGCATCGCATAGATTTCCTGATCTGTATTGATTTATTGATATTGACGGATTTATTGATTTACCGATTTCTGCTTTATTGGATTTGATCGGATTTACTATTGTACGGATTCTATTGATTTCATCGATTGACTACTGAACATTGATATGGACATCGATAGATATAGAGATTGCATTGATAGCATTGATATGGACGTTGTATAGATTCATTGTACTACTGCCTATAGATTTTATAGATTCACTGTTGCTACTGTTCTACACCGTATGGACTGTTTTATAGATTCATTGTCTCGTATCACTTTTCTCGATTGACTTCATTGATTAGATCGTACTGATTTGACCGTATCGTTTTGATTGACGAATATTGATTGATTGAATTGATTTATCGAATTGCCTGCCGCTGCATTGACTGGTTTTATTGACTATTGATTTCCGCTGCATAGACTCATTGACCATTGACTGATACGGATTTGATAGATTGACATGCATATTGATAGCATCGCCGTGCTTGATTTCAGTTGTAGGCTTTGGTGACCTGCTGGGCTTTGTAAGCTCATTATATGTGGTTGATATTTTCAGGTCCGAGCAAGGCAACTGGAATGGAGTTCGATCAGAATGTCAGACGAATTCTTTCGCTACACGGATCTCGGGGCATTACAGTTCGGGCATGAAAAACGGGATTGTTGGCGAGAGCGATAGCGGAGGTGTTATCACAATATAGTGGAGTAGGTTCGTTCTGTTGGATGTGAAGTTCAGCCAGGAGCCTGCGAAGCCAAATTACTTCAGACGTGATCGAGGAGAGAGCCCGATACTCAGCTTCGGTTGAAGATTTTGCTACCATCACTTGTTTTTTTGCTGACCATGAAATGATCGTGTTACCCAAAAAGGTGCAGAACCCGGTGATAGACCGCCTGTCTGTGTGATCGGCGGCCCAATCAGCATCGGCGAAGGCACGGAGCTGAAGATCGCCACGATCGATTGGAATGCCAAGGTCTACAGTTCCTTGAATGTACCTTAGCAGCCGTTTGAGGGTTTGAAAGTCGGCAACGGATGGAGCATGCATATGTTGACATATGTAATTAGTAGTGAACGCAATATCGGGACGAGTAATGGAGAGGTATTGAAGCGAACCTGCGAGTTTTCGGTAGAGCTTTGGATCGGAAAACTGTGTCTGGTTGGTGATCTCGGTTGAGTGCTTGAGGGACATAGGTGTGTGAGCTGCTTTACTGTTGGTGAAGCCGGCTGTGTGGAGAAGCTATTTTGCATAATGCTGTTGGTGTAAGAAATATCCAGTGGATGTTTTGTCAACCTGTATGCCTAAAAACAGTGATATATCACCAAGTTGTTTGAGTTTAAAACTAGAATGTAATTGTTTTAAGAGTGAAGTGATTGTGGACTTATCATTGCCCGTGACCAAGATGTCGTCGACGTAGAGCAATACAAGCACGTGTGTCTGATCTTTCGTGTAAATGAGGAGTGAGGGGTCGGCTTTGCTGAAGATGAAGCCAAATGCGCGCAAGGAGCTCGTGATTTTGCTGAACCATTGTCTTGGTGATTGTTTGAGACCATAAATGGATTTGTGAAGCTTGCAAACGAAGTTCGGATGAGTAGGGTCCTTGAATCCTGGAGGTTGTCTCATATAGACGTGTTCTTGAAGATCCCCATGTAAAAAGGCGTTGGAGACGTCTAATTGAAGAATGGACTAGTTGTTGTGTAGTGCTAAGGTGATCAAGACTCTAATCGTAGTCATCTTGGCGACAGGACTAAATGTGTCGGTGTAGTTGATACCGAGTTCTTGGGCGCATCCAAGAGCCACAAGACGAGCTTTGTATTGTGAGACTTTTCCGGACGAATCACGTTTGATTTTGAATGTCCATTTGCATCCTATGATCAGCTGTTTGTGAGGAGGGGGAACTAATGACCACGTGGTTTGATGTATGAGTGCCTCATACTCGGTGGCCATCGCCAGCCGCCAATGTTCGTGACTGTTTGCCTGTGTAAAAGAAGTTGGGGTGTCTTCCGTGGTTGTTGTAGCTGAGAGATCCAGAATCTGCCGCGGTTTGGTGATGCCAGACATAAGCCTCGTGTGCATGGGATGTGATCTGACCGGAGGACTAGGCAGAGAAACAGCATTGGTTGGGCTGTGCTGCAGTGATGTAGTTGGTGACGGACCTTGTGGTGTTGTGTTCAGAGTTGGCTGAGGTAAAACATAGACCTGATCTTGATTGGTGGATGAAGGTATGATGGGAGAGGATGATATAGTGGATGCTGGAGTGAGAAGTAGAGGAGATTGAAACGACGAAGTAGAAGATGGTATGATGTTTTGAAGCATGTTTTTAAACGGGAAGATGTCTTCTTGAAATGTGACATGCCGAGATATGTAAACTTTGTTGGATTGAGTGTCGAGACAGCGATATGCTTTGTGCATTGTGGAATACCCGAGGAACACACATTCGCGAGAGCGTGGAGTCAGCTTGCTTGAGGTGTATGGCTTGAGCCAAGGGAAGCATAGGCATCCAAAAGTCCGAAGGTGCGAGTAGGAAGGATGTTGTCCGTGAAGAAGGTAGTGAGGACTGTGGGGATGAGTGGCTTTGCTTGGTATTCGGTTGATCAGATAGTGTGCAGTGGTCAAAGATTCGGCCCAAAATTTTAAAGGTAGGCTTGCGGCATGTAGCAAAGTTCTCGTGATGTCAAGAAGATGTATATGTTTTCTTTCAGCCATACCGTTCTGCTCAGGAGTGTGAGGACTATTGAGCTGACGAGTGATCCCATGTTCCTGAAGATAGTTGGTAAATTGATTGCTAGTGAACTCACCACCACCGTCAGAGCGAAAATATTGTATGGTGGTGTTAAATTTGTTGTGAATTAAATTGCACAATATTTTAAATTTTGAAAACGTTTCAGATTTTGCGGTCATCAGATAGAGCCACGAATATCGCGTGAAGTCATCAATGAAGATCACATAATAGCTAAAACCATTTATAGATTGACATGGGGACGGCCCCCAAACATCGGCGTGAATAAGCTGAAAAGGTTTTGTACTAACGGAGATGCTACGAGTAAAAGGAAGTTTATGACATTTTGACAATTTGCAAGAAATATAGATATCGGTAGCGTGTGAGAAATGGCGTAAATCAGGAATAAAGTTCAATAAAGACGACACAATCTGAGAATTGGGATGTCCCAGGCGGGCATGCCACAGCTGAGTGCTGCTGTTCCGAACGTGAAGGGCGGGATGACCGGAGGCAGAGGAGGAGTTGAGCTGATATAGTCCGTTACGTTTGTGACCACGAAAGAGTTGCCGGTTGTCCTTAGAATCCTTGATCACGAAACCATTAGCATCAAAAACAATTGAAATGTTGTTGTCTGTGGTTAGTTTGGAAATTGAAACTAAATTATGAGAGATTGACGGAACGTGTAAAATGTTTTGGAGGCGAAGCTTACGAGCGTTCTCCGGGAGAGGGAGTAATCCGTTACCCGTGTGCTGAATTGGAACGGTATTACCGTTGGCCACGGAGACAGATTCGAGGCCATTGTAGGAAGACGCGGTGCTCAGGTTGGATAGATCTTGAGTCATGTGAGAGGTGGCCCCCGAGTCCAGAATCCACTCAGTGGTATTCGGAGCGGTTTGGTGCTGTGCGTAGTGAGCTTGAGGAGTCGCCGAGGAGGAAGAAGCGTACTGTAGATTGCAACGGTGCCAGCAGTCTATCGCTGTATGGCCTGTTTTGCCGCATATTTGACAGAGCGGGCGCTGACCAGAGGATTGAGTTCTTGGAGGGCGAGCGTCATTGCTATGATTGGGTCTCACGCTTTGATTCTTGGATTGAAATCTTGTGAAGCGGCCACGATTAGGCTTGTTCCGAACAGAGAATAGAGCAGTGTTGTCGGACGGAGTGCTGAGTTCTTGGGAGTTGTCTTGCTGAAGGTTTATCTCTTCACTACAAAGAAGAGAGTAAAAATCTTCCAAAGAAATAGGTGTTAAAGAAGTCCGGATAGCAGTCTTGAAGGAGTTATATATGGTTGGAAGACCATTCAGAGTGTAGAGTATGATATCTTCATTGTCGATCTTGGATCCCGCGGCTGCGATATTATCTACGAGGTGCTTGATTTGAGTCAAGTATTGTTGCATTGATCGGTCTTTCATTTTAACCTGATGTAATTCGTTCTTGAGCTGGATTACTCTCGACCGATTCGTGGGTTGTAGTCGTGATTCAAGATTCGACCAGATTTCGTGTGCTGTGGACGACGTGATCACATACGGCAGTACCGAGGCGGAGATCGTTGACATAAGCGCGGACACGAGGTTCCTGTCGATGAGCGTCCAAAGTCGGTGATCGTTGACGGCAGAGGTAGGAGGGCGCGAGCTGGATCCGGTAAGATGGCCGCTGAAACCATTTGCAGCAAAGTGTTGATGTATTTGGTGTAGCCATATTGAGTAGTTCTCGTTGGTGAGAATAGTGGGAACGAGATTCTTGAGATTTGAAATTAGGAATTTGAGAGGAGCGGGAACTACGAATTCCTCCAGAGTTGTGGTGAGGCTGGACTCTCTTTGAGCAGAACCTGATGATTCTTGATCGGCCATGAGTGGTGGAGGCGAACGAAGAAGATGAACAAGATTATTTGGAACGAACGCAAGAAAGAGTGCCGCTAGGCAATATGCTCTGATACCATGAAGGCGAAGTGTATCAGGCAAGCCATTGAGAGAAGGGAAGCAATCGTGTAGAATATGGATTGATTTACTTGTCGTGTTACAGGACTAAACAGAGCTATATATAAGCTTTACAGAAGTTGTGACTCTTCTAGACTCTTACAGTACTTAGGATTAGGACCAGAGATAAGGACATGCAGTAATATGTACATAGGCTAACAGTAGAGATCTTATGAGCTGCTCTTGATTCCATTTCTATTGTCACGAGTTGAGCTCGAGCTCGTCTTTCAAGCTGGACTCGAGTTCAGCTCATAATTTGGCCGCGCCTAATTTGAACTCGACTCAACTCGTTTACACCCCTACTCTAAATTACTTTGCATATTTTCTCTCCAATTATGGGATAGCTACATAAGACAATATAATAAGATAGGGCAATCTCTTTTAGGGCAATAACTTATAATGCACCATAACTAATTTAGTTGTTTTAGCATCCTCCTCCAAGATAGCTTATCTCATGGTATCCAAATAAAGCATCCTTATTATCAAGTAAATAAAGCATCTCAAGAAAAAAAAGTATCATTGAGCTTATTATAGTTTAGTAGAACATAAAATATAAGAAAAATATAAACCTAATTTTTATACGTCATCCCTCTGAGTGCACATTACGAGAAAGTCTCGATTCTAAAAGTAATTATCTAAATCCAAGCAATTATCAATTAACATATTACTTTTGCTCATCACCTTCAATTTTTCATTTGATGGAAATTTGCAAAACCCAAACGTAGTGATCAGAGCAAATTCAAGAGCTTCAAATTTTATATTCTTATTTTTAGTATTGAACATAATAAATTATCTCTTATTCTTTTCATTATTAACCATCCTCAATAGTAATTGATGGATTAGGGCCCTAAATACTTTATATTTTAGTATTTTTCATTTAATATTTATGATAAAAATAATAAAAATAATAAAAATAAAATGAAAAATAATAAAAAATCTTTTGAAATAAGAAAGAGAGATAATTTTATTATCAATTTCAATTATTTCATGGAAAAACTATTAAATTCTAATAAATTTTAAAAATATTTAATATTAAATTTTTTTAATGAACTGACTCACAAGCTAACAAGTTGAGCTAGTATTGATCAAAGCTTGATTCATTAGCTCATCAATTTAAGCTCAAAAGTCATTTTTTAAGTTGAGCCCGAGTTGAGACATGAGTTAGCCCGACTTTATTACAACCCTAAGAAGGAAGAGAATTTTACTGTAAAATTAACTTTTAGACAAATTTTCAAACATATATAGTAAACTTTTCATAAGAAATTCATAAAAAATGTTAGGTATTTCATAATATATTTTCATCTAGCAATGTATTTTCAATTGAGATGTTGCTAGTCCACTGAAAAGCACAGTCTTGATGGTTTGCCTAATAATGTATTTTATTAATGCAAACAAAATTTATAAAATATCAAAATATTTTAATTGTTAATGTGGACTCAAAATATTTATTTAGATTAGAATATTTTGTATTTACTCTATAAACATTCAATTAAATTATCTCTAAGGGGTTGTTTGGTAGCAGGATTTATGCCGGATTTTAGGCGGATTTGAGCGAAATCCAACCAGACGGCCTAAAATGCAACACCAAATCTCACGACAAATGAAAGCAATCGTAGATGAAAAATTCAGCCTTTTCGTGCTAAATGCCTGATTTCTGAAGTCCCATTTTTTGCTGGATTTATGAAATCCATTGGCTCAAGAGAAAGAGTTCGCTCTATAGCCAAATATTTGCACGAGATTTAATAGCTTTTATCATAAATGCTATCAAATAATTTTCAAGATTTAGGCCCCTCAAGATTTCTCAAATTCAGATTTAGAAGATTTGCAAAATCCTACTTAAATCAAATCCTGGGTGCTACCAAACAGCCCATAAGTATTCAAAATATACTAATTTTATTTTACTCCACATATATTCAATTAGATAAAAAAACAGTTAATCATTGATAAAAAAACTGTTAATCATTTTATAAATAATTAATCAGTCTCAAAATATTTACTTTATACTACTCTGTATTTACTAAACAGCCCCTTTGATATTCTTTTAAACAAACAATAACAAAGTTGAGCGCGGTGACCCAATCCTGACTTTCCCATCATCGCCGCGACGCCTGTGGGCTGAGTGAGGAGGACGAAAGCTGAACTGAAGCGAGAGCGCAAAGAGCGAAGAAAGAGAAAGCTAGACCCCCGAAGAAGCTAGGGAGACAATTTTTGGGAGAAGAAGAGATGGCCGCTCGAGCTCTTTCAATTCTGTCTACTTCTACCTTCCACTCCCCGTGCCTACCGAAGAAACCTACCACCATCTCCTCTTCCTCATCACGTTCTCAAAATCCGTTCGTTTCCTGCTTGTCTCCGCTCTCCGGATCTTTATTTGGTGAATCCATCTACCAATCCCTCCGGGCACTAATACCCTCCCCAAAGCAAAGCCTTTTCCACTCAGCGATGGTTCTTTCTATGCTACCCACCGCGTATTCCTTCTATCTCGATTCGAATCCCCAAAACACCTCTTTTGCTGTCTTCCTTTCCTTTTAAATCTAACCCAGTTTGGCTTTTCTGCTGCAGAAAACATGACATAGCGCCGGACAAAATCCCCAAGTAAGGGTTTTTTTTTTGTATTATGGTTAATGGGGGATTCTATGCTTTTTTGTTGTTACAGTGGCTTCATTGGTTAGCAGGTGGTCGGCGAGGTCAATCAAGTCTTTCGGAATGGCGGAGCTAGAAGCGAGGAAGTTGAAGTACCCAAACACTGGGACTGAGGCTCTCCTCATGGGAATCCTTGTCGAGGGTTAGTGGATGTTTGTTATTTTCAGTTTTAACGAATTTGATTAGGAGACCTCTTCTGTGAATATGCATCTAAATTCAATCGAATTGCTGACAAATTCTAGTTGTTGAAATGCTTAGAAAATACGTAATTAGAGCTTTGATGACAATTTAATGTCAATTTTTTCAACAATTGCGTACTCCTGCAACTTTCAAGTGCCCTTGTATGAATTATTTATTAGATGCCCCTTTAATCATTTACTGTATGGCATTCTTGTTGGTTTAACACATGAAAGTCCTTTTCTTACATGTATATATCTCTCAATGAACACTGCATTAGCATATGTTGAATGAATTTAAAATAGACAGTTATCATGATTTCTCACTTTTTCTCGTTGTAATCTATGGGATGTAGGATAATTTAGGGATCAGGATTCCCAATTAAATGAGGATAATGCAAATCGTACAAACTAATCTGGGATTCATAGATCGCTGATCAGAAAATACACAAAAAAGTTGCCTTCTTTAAATGAAAATAAGTAAATACGAGAATTAGAATTCAAGCAATAATGCAATGATCAAATAAATTTGTAAGAGATCAATGAGAAGTTTGAATTGTATAAAATTGACGAGCGATTATAATTTATTCTTTATAATTAGAATACTAGTGTCAAATTCTAATAAAATCAGGAACACTTAGAAGAAAATAGTAAAATATGATGAAGAAATTAATTTAAAAAATGACTCACCACCACCACCACCACCAACAACAACAACATCAAGCCTTTATCACACTACGTGGGGTCGGCTACATGAATCCTTTTGCTCTATTGTGTCTTATTAAGAGTCAAATTCTCATTTAAATCTAATAAAGAACGGTCATTTCTAATGTTTTATAACTAAGTCTTTTCAGGTCTATCTCTACCTTTCTTAATATAAACTAAATATAATACATCTACTTTCCTAACCAGGTCATCGGAAGGCCGCCGTTTTATCTGACCAAATCATCTAAGACAACTCTCTCTTACTTATCTTAGACTGGAACTACTCCAACATTTTCATGTATATGCTCATTTTGTATCTTTTCTCTAAGAGTAAAGTCACTCATCCACCTGAGCATTATCATCTCTGCAACTTAATATTATTCTTCTCTTTTAATGGCTAACATTCTGCACCATAAAGCATTGTAGGTCTCACCATCTTCTTATAGAAATTTCCCTTAAGTTTGAGGGAGACTTTTCTATTACAAAACAAACCCGATGCATTCCTCCACTTCAATCATCCAACTTGAATTCTGCTAATGATATCCCCATCTATTTCACCATCACTCTGAACAATAGACTCAATATAGCTAAAATGTGTACTCTTATTAATGATTTGATTGCCCAAAGTCACAATCCCCCCACTAGATCTAAAATTACACTCCATATATTTGTTTTAGATCTACTCAAATGAAAACCTTTAGATTCTAAGATAGACCTCCATAATTCAAGTTTACCTTCAACTCCCTCTCTAGTCATATCAACAAGAAGAATATATCAATAAAAAGCATACACTAAATGTCTAGTGAGAATATCCATGACTAAAGCAAAAAGATATGGGCTTAAGGCTGATCCTTGATGTAATCCAACAAAATTAGGAAAACACTTGGTCAAACCACCTTGTGTTTGAGCACACGTAACAGCTCATGCATACATATCCTTAATGACTTGAATATAAACATTATAAACCCCTTTCTTTTCTAAAACTCTCAATAGCACTTCCCTTGGAACTTTATCATATGCTTTCTCTAAATCAAAGTAATAAATTTAGGCCTTATGCCGAGGAGATTAGTTTCCTAGGATATATTAGTTACACTTGTATTGCTCTCGAAAGAATCACATATCCACCTTATAAACTCAAGATTGAAACATAAACAAAATATTTTAGTCAATAAAAAATATTCAATTACATGTCTCAAACTCTCTATATATTGACTTTTCACCCCTAGGTTGTTAGATATGACTGACTCAAGTTCAACCAAAGTCAATTCCAAATAATTAATAAATTCAATATTTGATTTTATCCCAGAATTCAATTTCTAATTAACAAAAATATAGGCTAAGAATTTTAAAAAATTACCATTGAATAATCTAGTAGGGAATGTCTCTCATTAGCAATCCACAAACAAAAAGCCCACAAGTAGCAGCATTATAACACAATTGAGCATCCACTAAAGTAGTGGAATCACATATAATGGTAGGATCCGAATAATAAGGAAGTTGCTGGAGTCCCGAAGAAACCGTTACATTCCTAGAAAAGGTAAACAAAAGAAAACTGATACAATCTTGCATCCTAAATTAACTTATTGCATTCTTTTGTTGATCCAAAATGACAGCCTGGCTCTGGAAGTCATGTTTAATGTTCAGATTTTTTTGTCATGACTTTTATTTTTAATCCATTGAATCCCATTGATTGATTTTGTTGAGATTTAAAAATAAAGCTTGTGCAAGTAAAAATTCTCTAAACTTTTAAGGTGGAATAGCATGTAATTACTATTTATATACCCCAGGTTTCTTGGCATATTATTTGCATTAAGTTTCCTAGTAAAGCATGTTGATTATTTACCTAAATTTCCTTATTGGGGCTCTTTCTCTAACATTGGGTTGAATAATTTATTTCTAACCAACATGTGTGTGCTCTGAAGTCTTTCCTTTTTTTTTTCTTTTCAGATAGTATGAAATTTCTGTGAAGAGGATTGGTTTGAAGTAGTGGTTAAGTTGCTTTTAATGTAGTATAGAGGTCCTAGGTTTGACTTATAGAAATAGGCTCTGTGTAGAGCAAGAGCATGACTGCATATATCACAACATCTTCCCTGATGATGTTTTAGTAAAAGCACTATATACTTGGTATTCCCTTTGTGTAATGTTGCTAAAGAAATATTTATCCATAAAATTATAGATGGTTGTTGCAATTTCATTTTTCCTTGTTATTTATTAGAATGATTTAGTAACAATATTTAAAGATCATTATTTTGTGGTGATGTGATATATCTAATTTTTTAGTTAAATTTGCGATACTCAATGATGTTTATGTATTTTATTTGTTTATTTATTCTTCTTTCACCTCCATCCCTTTTTTTGTAATTCCTGATTTTGTTTCGAGAGATTTCATGTGCCATAGGCTTTCTCGATAAATAGATTAATTTTCAACTTACACCTGTAATATTGGCCCAAATTGATCAATTGAGTGTTTTAGGAGGGCCTTAAAGATAGATAAGTATTTGTTGTTCAATTGAGAGACAAATTATCTACCAAATCCATATTCCACCACCTCTGGTTGGCACCACACTTGAATGGTTGTATCGTTGAGCCTTAATAAGTTAAATAAATTTTCTTTTGTTTATATGCACCAACATTAAGTTAAGTGTTGCAAAGATGAGGATGTGCAGGTGGATTAGTGGCTTCATGATACATTGACAGTCCTTGGGGGGTGGACCAAGGAAGAGCTGGACCGACTGGTCTAGCAGACCCCAGACTAGGGAGGGAGCAGACCCCAGACTAGGGAGGGACGGACCAGGGGGGCTGAACCTGGACAGATTTCGACTCCTTTTGTGGGACCCAATAAAACATTAATTCATTATATGAAAAGAGGAATTAATGAAGGGGTTAATTTGGAAGGATTTTCTAATTGAAATTTAAATTGGAGAGGGAAATATATTAGGAAAGAAGGGCTAATTTAGGAAGGGATTAATTAGGAAGGATTTCCTAATTGAAACTCAAATTGTAGAGAAAAACATATTTGGAAAGGGGGGGGGGGGTGGGCTGATTTAGGAAGGGATTAATTATGAAGGATTTTCCAATTGAAATTTAAATTGTAGAGGGAAATATGTTAGAAGGGGGGTTGATTTAGGTGGGAAGTAAAAGAAGCTTATTTAAGGCTAAGTTTAGGGTTTATTTTGTTTTAGGTAGATTTTGATTTGGTTTTGCAGTAGCTTTTTCTTTGAGAGCTTCCTAGTGGCGTCTAGGTTGTTTGGGAGAGCTGTTTTACCTCTCAAATTATAGATCACCTATGTCTTGCTTTCAAATTGAAGTTATAATCTAAAATCAACCATTATTATTAGTATTTATGTAGTTTTTCTATTGTTTGTTTACTATTTTTTGTCTCTAACGCGTATCAAATTGGTCTTAGAGCAGTGTCCTGGACCAAAATCTTTGTTCTCCTCGCAGATTTCTGCTACGTATCTCCTCCAATTTGACGATTTTTGTGGTTTGAAGACTTTAGTCGCTATCTTGTTGCTGATTTTTGCAGTTTGGAACGTAGTTTCGTGAATTACAACAAAGAAGGTGGAGGCCTTGGAAGGCGAGATGGAGCAATTCAAAATCGGTGTGGAGCAGAAGCTCGCTACTATGGAAGAAAGGTTTTCATCTATGAAAAATTGTATGGGAAATTGATTTGGAGGGGTGGAGATATTAAGAAGGATTTTGGAGATGCAAACAAGAACTCCACTGGTGATTCCAATGGCTAACCCCAATTTGGATTCGATCAGGATTCCCTTGACCACAACCAAGGGAAAAGGAGTTAAACGGGAAGAGTTCGACGAAGAGAGTTTTTTTTTTTCCACCAAGAATCACCTCCTAGGGCTCCGATAAGGGGTGGAGTAGGATCTTTAAATGGGGGGATAGTAGGAAGGGAGTTTCGTGGCGGAGGTGTGTCAACCATTATGGGGGGCGGACGGAAGATAGGTGGGTTTCCCACCCACGATACACTGCTCATTGGGGGGGGGGGGGGGTAATAGTGGGAGAGAAAATTGGGGTGGAGATGGTAGGGGGCGAGGAAGTTAAAAATATCAATTTTTGAAGGGGAAGATGCTTAAGGATGGGTGTATCGGGTATATCATTACTTTGCTATCAATGGGCTTACGAAGGGAGAAAAACTCATGGCAACAAGGTTATGTTTGGAGGGCAAAGCCTTAGCTTGGTATCAATGGAGGGAGGTGAGGTACCCGCTCCATTCTTAGGGATAATTTAATAAGAAATTGCTAGAACGTTTACGAGCCATCCGAAAAGGAGACCTCCATAAACAATTTTATGCCTTGACCCAAGGGGATAGTTATAGAGTACTGGGAAAAAAATGAGCTGCTATCGGGTAGACTGAGGGGAATTACTGAGGAAGGGTTGAATGAGAATTTCATGCCTGAGAGAAGACATGTGTGCATAACTCAGGTTGTTGTGGCCAAGGGGGCTAGGGGAGATGATGAAACTAGCACAATTGGTGGAAGAGAAACATCATAGGGAAAAGGTCAGCAAAAGCAACACCATGGGAGGCACTTACAGGAATACCTCCATGATCCTGGCATCGAGGACCTTGATAGTGTCTTTTCGGAGGAAAGTGCCAAAGGAGAAGAGCACTGGGGTTTACCTTGGAAGTTATTTCAAGCACCTCATAGAAGCAAAGGTACCCGATAGGAGGGCAAAGGGGTTATGTTATAGATGTGATAGGAAATTTACACCAGGATATAGATGCTATCGGGTAGGCTGAGGGGAATTGCTGAGGAAGGGTTGAAGGGGAATTTCATGAAGGGCCTGAAGGAAGACATGCATGCAGAACTCAGGGTTTTGTGGCCAAAGGGGGCTAGGGGAAATGATGAAACTAGCAGAAAGGGTGGAAGAGAAACATCAGAGGAAAAAGGCTAACAGAAGCAATAACATGGTAGGCATTTATAGGAATACCTCCACGATCCTGACATCGAGAATCCAGACGATATATTTTTAGAGGGAAGTGCCAAAGGAGAAGAGCATTGGGGTTCGCCTGGGAAGCAATTTCAAGCACCTCACAGAAGCTGAGATACCAAATAGGAGGCTGAGGGTTTATGTTACAGAAGTGACAAAAAATTTACACCAGGACATAGATGCAAAAATTGTACTTTGCAGGTTCTCTTGGCGTGTGATGAGTAGGGGGACGAGGCAGAGGCAACGAGGGAAGAAGGAGAGGAAAAAGAGCCTATACACTTGGAGGTGGCTGAAGTTTTATTGAATTATGTTGTGAGATTCACTCCGAATCACTTATGAATGTGAGGGGACAGATAGGAGGATAAACAGTGGCAATCTTGGTGGACAGTGGGGCTACCCACAATTTCATATCGAACTAGGTGGTAGAGAAATTGAGGATGAAATTGGTAGATACAAGATGTTTTGGAGTGATGATGGGCACAACAAAGGTGGAGAAGGGCAAAGGGATATGTCAGGTTTTGGTGGTAGAGCTGCAGGGGATTCACATCAAGGAAGATTTTTTCCCATTGGAGTTTGGGAGTACTTATTTGATTTTGGTAATGAAGTTGCAGCAAACCTTGGGGGAAACCAAGGTAAATTGGAAGGCATTAGCTATGGAGATCTTGGTGGAGGGTTGAAAGGTGGTAATTAAGGGAGACCCTAGATTATCCAAAGCCATAGTTTTTTTGATAACCCTGGTTTGGGCCCTACAAGGGGAAGAAAGGGGATTCTTGGTGGAGCTCCAGAGTTTGGAGGGAGGAGAGATAGAGGATGTAGATGAAATTTCAGACATGGTCCAGCCACTTCTTCAATAGTTCAAGGAGATATTCCAACTTCCTATGAATTGCCACCCCCTCGGGAGCATGAGCACTCTTTCATTCTGAAGGAAGGAGTATCTTCCATTAGTGTCCAACCATACCGCTACCCTCAAGTCCAAAATAATAAGATTGAGAGGCTGATTAGGGAGATGCTTGAAGTTGGAATTATCAAGCCAAGTATAAGCCCTTTTGCTAATCCTGTATTATTGATGAAGAAAAAAGATCGAAGTTGGAGGTTCTGTGTAGAACACCGTGCCGTGAATAAGGAAACCGTACTAGACAAGTTTCCCATGCAAGTCATTGATGAAATGTTAGATGAGTTACATGGATCTATGATATTCTCCAAGATTGACTTGAAATCCGGACACCATCATATCAGAATGCGACCATATGACACCTACAAGATAGCTTTTCAGATGCACGAGGGACACTATGAATTTTTGGTGATGCTTTTGACCTCACTAATGCACCGACCACCTTCCAATCCCTAATGAATAGGGTATTCTAGCCTTACCTGTGAAAGTTTGTGCAGGTATTTTTTGACGATATACTAGTATATAACAGGTTTCAGGGGGAGCATTTAGCAGTTGTGCCATCCAACTTAAGAGAGCACTCTTTGTTTGCCAATCAGAAGAAGTGTTCTTTCGTCTAACCCAGAGTAAAGTATTTAGGGCACGTAATATCTCAGGATGGAGTAACAGTTAATTAAAGTAAGATTGAGGTCGTGCTCAGATGGCTCTTACTCAAGACTTTAGAGGAATTGAGATGATTCTTGGGACTCACAGGCTACTATTAAAAATTTGTGAAAAGATACGGTTCCATAGTGGGGTCGTTGACGAAATAGCTCAAGAAGGACAACTTCAAGTGGGGAGAGTTAGCCACCTAGGCTTTTGAGAAGTTCAAGAAGACTATGACCAATGTGCCAATATTAACACTTCCAGATTTCATCCAACCATTTCTAGTTGAGATAGATGCCTCAAGTTTTGTGTTGGGAGCGGTACTTACGCGAAATCAAAGACTAGTGGCCTATTTCAGTCATGTGTTGACGCCCAGGGAAAGGCTCAAGTCAGTCTATGAGAGGGAGCTGATGACAATCATGTTGGCTATTCAGAAATGATGGCCTTATTTATTGGGAAGACATTTCGTCGTTAGAACCGACTAAATGAGTTTGAAGTACTTGTTGGAGAAAAGAATGATCACTGAGGAGCATCAAAGGTGTCTTTCTAAGTTATTGGGTTATGACTTCGAGATTCAGTCCGACCTAGAGTTGAAAATAAAGTAGCAGATGGTTTATCAGGTGCATGGGGGAACCATAGATGATGGCATTATCTGTGCCCTTGGTGGTTGACTGGGAAGCACTAAGGAGAGAGAGCGAATATGATACATGGTTGAGGAAAATTAGGGAGGAGTTGGTAGAAAATAAGGACAACCATTTGGAATATTCAATGGTGGGATATAAGTTGCTTCATTATGGGCAATTTATGCTTCCAAAGACCTCTTCTGACATTCCTTTCTTGCTTCAGCAGTTTCATGGGACAAACATGGGGGGGCATTTAGGGGATAAAAAGACATATCACTGGTTTGGGCGGTCGGCACAAGCAAGTGGCGAAACTCTTGTGTAGACACGGGCTGGTCCAGTGTGGATCGACCAGTCTGGTCTAACAGTGTCACACTATCCAACAATAAGGCACCCATTTTCAAAAATTTTGACAGAGTAGACAACCCTTAGCCACTGACCTCTGGTGATGCAATGCTACACCCTAGAGAAAAATTACTGCATGAGTGCCTAGGCTCTATTATACGATCTTCGTGGTGGTATGACATGGACTTGTGGAAGTTTATAGCTGTTTCAGAATTGTGTGGGAGTTATTTGGCAATTTTTAGGGCTATATTGGGAGTTGAAAAAAAAGTTATTGGAGAACGTGAGATGTGGGCTGTTAGACCGGTTCATCCTGAGCTGGCCTAGCCGGCCCAAAGGCCGGCTCAGGTCTACAGGAGGCGGACATGTGCCGCCTCCTTTACAGCTTGCCGCCCACACTAGTGGGCCCCACTAGGAGCAATTTGAGGAGAGAGGGTTGGGCTGCTAGGGTGAGAGGAAAAATTTGAATTAGGGATGTTTGAATTAGAGAATTAGTGTATTAATAGTACGACTTGTTTAGGGTTAGGGTTATGCATGCTTTGAGGGTTCTCTTGGAGTTTTTCTTTAGCATTTTGGGCTCTAGATCCATCGTCTAGAGATTTGGAGAGATCGATCCTCCTCTCGAATTGAGGATCACTTGTATCTTGCTTTGGGTTTGCTTTTGCTTTGATTTCAGTATTACAATCTATCATTTTGGATTGATTTCATCAAGATCTTCACATTATTTTCGCTGTTTTTATCAATTATTGTTAGGGTTGCTTGCGAACTCAAGTATTTCGTCTTGGATTACTTGTGAACTCAAGTATTTCCTATCATGGGCATTGGAGGGAGGATTGGAGAAGGAAGAAATACAAAATATATGAAAAATTAAAGGCAATTTTGAACATAAAATCTTGCATGGTTACGTTTTCATTCATTCTTTTTTGTTTTCTTCCTTTTTTATCTTGAATTTTTTGAGTTCTATGACATGTATCCCTCAACCTATTATACACTAACTTCATTTTTTTGATTTATGGTGTAACTTGAACATCTTCAATAAATAAGTTTGATTTTTTTGTGTTTTTATGTGTGATTGTTTGATTTATCTTGTGTTTCATTGGGTTGTTTAAATGACCATTAATCAACTTTAATCAACTTTAAATTTTGCATCATCTAATGATATTAGAAGAGTCATTTAGGCCATTGTAAAAGATAGATTAACAAATTTCTAGTTGAGATTGGAATATACTCAACTAGGGCGCGCAATAGTTTAAGAATAAAATTAATGCAATCCTGCAAGTTAATTTATTTAGGAATATAGTAAATTAGTTAATTTGATTAGGTTTTTTCATTATCAAAAGAGATTTGAAAATCAAAACTTTTCTAGATTAGCAATCTCTCTTCTTAATAATGAAATGAAATCAAATGTAATAATTTAATAAGTATGTTTTGATGAAACTATGAAGTCAAGTTTTTTCTCCAAGTTGAAGTTAAAATTTAGTTGTAGGTAGTATGAGTTTTTCTCAAAGTGTTGAATAAAATTAATCATATAAATAAGTAATTATTTTTTTAGAATTTAGTTTTTTATCATCATGGGTTTGATATGATAGGTATAAAGTTTGAATAATAGGTAAAAAATTTGGATGGTAGGTATAAAGTTTGAATGAGAAGTGTGCGCATATGGTTTGATTTATTGTAGGTAGAAAGTTCAGGTTTCTTGTTTGAATTTAATGGATAGCTATTAGCAAGTGCTCGGCAACATGGAGTGTGTTTAGAATTGTGAGCTTTTTATGAGAGGTTGGTTGTTTGCTGCATTAAATGAATTGACTTCTTTGCCAAAATCTCATGTTGCCCTCAATAAAAATGGATGAAGATGTAGAATTCAAGAAACCAAGCACTAATATTTGGAGCAACTCAAATAATGGTGATTATTAAGAACGAACGACTCTTTCATTTTGTTCATACTTTATCCAAACATGCTCGATTACAGAAAGCAGTAGCGATCTGCCTATATGCATTAAACTCGTATAAGCTATGAAAATTAAGATATTGTCCTCTCTTTTAGGGACTAGTAGAGCAGCAAGGTTTCTACGTGAAAATGGCATCACATTATTCAAAGTACGCGAAGAAACTGTCAAGTTACTGGGGAAGTCAGATATGTATTTTTTTAGTCCGGAGCACCCACCCCTGACAGAACCTGCTCAGAGAGCGCTTGATTGGGCTGTTGATGAGAAGACAAAATCAGGTATGCTGAGTGATTGCTAACTGTTCATGGCCTCCATTTTTTTTCATTTATTCTGGCAAAAGTATATTATTCATACTATACCTTTTTGTTTGTTGTATTTACAATCATCATTGCTAATACTAAGCTAAGTGTTGCAGAGATGAGGATGTTTGGGTGGATGAGTGGATTTACCCTTAGAGACAGGATACGAAATGAGCATATACGTGAAAAGGTTGAAGTCGCTCCAGTGGAAGATAAGATTAGAGAGAGTTGCCTTAGATGGTTTGATCACATCAAACAATGGCTTTCCAATGACCCGGTTAGGAAAGTAGAGGTATTAGATTTGACTTAAATTAGAAAAAGTAGAGGTAGACCTAAAAAAACTTTGTTAGAAAATATTGTAAATGATCTTTCTTTATTAGATTTAAACGAGAATTTAACTTTTAACAGGACACAATGGAGAAAAAGGATTCATGCAGCCGACCCCACGTAGTGGGACACAGGCTTGATGTTGTTGTTGTTGTATTGCTGTATATGTGCTAAGTTTCCCTTATAGGAAAAATTTCACAGAGGAGATTCTTAGGGAAGTATTGACTAATTGACAATTTTGTTGGAGACCTTAAAATTCAAAATAATCATTCATTACCATCTTGTTTTAAGTGAGTTTGTAGGAAGCACATAGACTTACAGCCTTTGAAGCAGTCTTCTCATCCGATCTATAGTCAATTTGTGCTTTTTTATAGTCAATTTGTGCACTGTATATGATGAAAATTTGGAGGGGTGATGTTTCCTCTAGCATGATCATAATGATGATCCCTTCTGTTTTGCTCTGTTAGCTCATCTACCAACAATAACAACAACAAAATCAACTTTTGTCCCACTACGTGGGGTTCATGTCATAATTATTCGACAAGTTTTACACTGGATTTCAACTATCTAATGCAACTCTCCACTTTTCTCCTCCAAAACTTGGGACATGACAACGACAGCTGTTAGATCATCTACCAATTTTGAAAAATGCATGAAAGATTTCATGATTGTTATCGTTTGTGCTATTTAATAGCAAAAGATGCACAACCTCGAAATCAATTCTTCCGCTAGGACTACCAGCTGTCCTATCAACATCTGGACCATTTATATGAAACCGCTTCGTCAATCCTAGTTCTGTCTCTAACAAACATTTACACATGTGAAGTTATCTAGCTCTACCTCATACACAAGCTAGGTCACTGTAGACTGTCTAAGCGTGTTAATGAAAAGGGCTGAAGCAATCCTTCTTCCTCTGTCTTTTCCTCTCTGTATACAACTAGTGAGGTAGCTGCTGCTACATCTCTACTACTGAATCTGAGGCTGTTCTGATCGGCAAAATTAACAGCAAAGAACAGCATGTAGCTTCGAAACAAAATGATAAGACAATTAACATTAGTGTAAGACAGTTTGGTTCCGGCACAAATCAAAGTACAAGCTTTAAATATTAACATCGGGTGAAATTATTCTATGCGGACACCAGACCGTCCGATGGCAAATTAGAATGCGCCATGTCACCCGGTACAAAACAAATGTGTGACGTGGCGCGTTCTGATTCGCCTCCGGACAACATCCATATATGCACAGAATAATTCCACCAACATCGGCTCTTATCCAAGAGAAGTGGCATGCTCCTGGCTGTTTCATATGGTGTCTTCCATTGTCCCTGGTATCATGGTTTGCCACTAAGATAAACATCATATCATGGCAAGAATACAGTAAGTTCACGAGAATTTGGATCTTTGTCATGCACGGAACTCAGTGCATCATTTAGTATGCTTTTGATTTTCTGGGCTTAATTGTCCACATTCATTGAATATGTGCCCTAATTTTGATACTTGGAATATCTATGTTGTTTTAATGAATATTATTACACTTTAACAAAATACTTGATACTAGTTGTATGATTTAGGAAGCTTGCATTAAAAAAGAAAGCTGCTCAGAGGCAAATTAGAACTAGACTTCCAGAGATGAATTGGTGAGAGAGTTGACTGTCCATTTGCGTGCTACAGTTGAGAGGCCCCTTACTACAGTATCTAAAAGCTTATTTCTCTAAGTTTCTGACCGAGTAAAAGATCTTTGAATATGGCTGCAGAGTAGTATGCTCAAAGAAGCTTTTGTTGAGTTCAATAGATCTAACTCAAGCGGTATACTCACTTGTTTTCAGATCAGAGGTCTTAACTTTGAGCCTTTCTTATGACTTAATTAAACACTCAGTAGCTTCCTATGCAAAATTTGATCCATGTTTGACCTTATGCCTTTCTTATTTGTAACTGACGTTGTGCTTATAGATAGAGAGGTAGATCTAAAAAGACTTTGTTACAAAATATTAGAAATTACCTTTCTTTATTAGATCTAAATGAAAATTTGACTCTTAACATGACACAATGGAGAAAAAGGAGTCGACCTCACGTAGTGGGATCAAGACATGATGTTATTGTTGTTGTTATAATAAATATATATATGAAAATACAGATATGAGCACAACTTATAGAAACAACCAATGATTGATGCTTTTCTATATATTTGCCCCAATATCCTAATAAAGTTGACCTGCATTCTTATTGATCTTTAGGCTCTCTCTTTCTCTGTTCACCATTTTAGTTAGTAAAACTTCTTCCAACTTCCTGAAATCAAATGCAGGTGAGGGTGGCGAGATCACCACAACCCATATGCTTCTAGGCATATGGTCAGAGAAAGATTCAGCGGGCCACAAAATACTGGCTTCCCTTGGCTTTGATGATGTGAAAGCCAGTGAACTGGCGAAATCTGTATGTCTCCTCTCTTATACTACTATTTTTCCCTCAGGCTCTGAGATTTAATATTTATTCTGTTTTGTTCAGGCAAACGAAGAGGTTAGCTTGAGCTACAGGTAGCAGGGGATCACAAGAAAGACTTCCTCTCTAGTTAATTATATGTTCGATCCTTATTGTTAGATTTTTTTTTAACTTTAATCTTCTTTCATTTGCTACTAAATTGGCCTTTCTTGCTGCTTGATTTGCTTCCATATTGTTGTTAACTGCTAAAGATAGGAATTGCTGTTCTGTATTATTGTTGTATGTTTCCCCATAATATTTAGAGAGAAAATTATTGTTTGAATATTTTTTAAGATACTCAAAATTCAACCCTTGAATCATGTGTTAAGCTACTGGTTTGATCATTCATTAGACCGCATAAAGCTTCTGCTTTAAATGCTATTCTAATTATTATAATTATTGCTTAAAAATTGCATTATCGTTAAGATTTAAACATAAAAGGTTAATTTGGTAATGTCAAAATGTATTTGTGAAACATTACATCCCAAAATGAATTTAAATATTATAAAAATTTACTCCGACTTTATAGACGTGAGGATGTCATAACCTAATATTTTCCATGAACATGAGGGCGAATGCATTTCTGTGTAATATATATATATATATATAACCCGAAAGGGACTACATGTTAATCAAGCAAATGATACCAGAACTAAATAGACAAAGAGCCGTAAAGGCTCCCAAAAGCAATAGTATTGATACAGATAAAATTGTCCAAAAAGATCGCCCTAAACATACGAGGACACCCACGACGAAGAAGAAGAAATACAACCAATCCGAAAGGAACAACCGAACACCCCAAGGCTCCAAAGCAGCAGCCACCAAGCCAAAAAAAGAAACACTATTTTTTGGATTTCCTCTTACTTTGTTTATCCACCGAAACGATAGCATCTCGCATGCCACTCTCCTGTTCAAAAACATCCTCTTCATCAACCTCAGAAGATGAAGAGGCTTCAAGACAATCAATTTGCGCCTTAACATAATCCCCCGATCTTGATCTGATGCCCACATGGGCATACAAGGCATTAGCAGACAGTAAAGCAACTGGGACATCAACAAGCTGTTTATTCACTCCTAATCCCACAGAGGAGACCGACACAACCAGATCAGTAGGCGTCATAGGAGAAGCAACATGAGGAACCAATTCAATAGAATTAATGTTTACCACCCCCATATTAACATCACAAATTTCATTAGGATCATTAACTAGTACATTAGAATCATGAGGAACGAAAGGACTAGCATCCATATTAAGTAAGCAATTGTTCTGAGCACAAACCTCAACAACATCCTCATTAATACCACATGTAAGAGCTTCACAATCCACAACTTTATCCACATTATTGCCACAACAATGAGCTAGCGGCAAGGCAACAGTCAAAGACCCATCAATCCCATTAGTAACTTGCTCAACAGGATCACACAATTCATCCGTTGAGGGCACAACCGAAAGGCCCTCCCCACCAGTAAGCAAAGGTTCACTAGAAACGGTCTCAACATGCTTACTGCTCAAGGGTAAATTGTTACCATTATTGAAAGGCTCAGCACCCACATTAGGACGAACAACCAAATGTGGGTGCAAGAAATGACATTCCAAATCCAAAGATTTACAATGAGAGCAATATGACGGCAAATCCTCCATAACCACAGCCTGGATAAAACCCAAATTGTCGGGACTAACCCACACCTTATCGGGAAATTGTTTGGAAACATCTAATTCCACCAGCACACGTGCAACCGAAGGTCTAGAGCCAGTGGAGGTGGCATGATCAATTTTAAGGGGGGCGGCCAAAAATGGACCCAAGACCATGAAGAATCCTAGGCGAAAAAAGATGAGGTCTCAGATTTGAAAAAGACACCCAAATCGGAATAATATGCGACTCAACATCAACATCAAACGAAGGCGACCACTTAATCAACCTCATGTAACAATTATTGATAAAATAGGAGCGGTGAGCAAATACACGACAATAATTCAAATCGTTCACAAGCTTGATTAAAACATTCTTTGGATTAAGAATAGTTATAGAAAAATCACCGATGAGCTTAAGGTTGAAAAAAAATTTGCGAATAGCTTCAAGGGATGGACGATGGGTAGGAAATTTCCCAACCAAAGTGAAATCAAAAGGCTTAGCAAGCGCAAAAATTTCGGCCTCTGAAATCCACAATGAGGGCAAACCACAATAAGTAGAGATTTTCAGGTCAGGAAAAGAGGAAGAGCTGCCAGATAAAGCCTCACGGAAAGACCTAGAAGAGGTGTTGCCATCCAAAAAACCCGGATCAACTAATCTTTTACCGGCCATCGACACCGCCCAAGAGAGTAGAGACAACTCAAGAAACCAAAGAGAAAGGCAAGAAAATACCCAAAAATGCACCAAAGAGGCGCAGCTTGAAACACGTCGAAGAGGCGAGTACCAAGGCGAGGCACACCAAGGCAAGGCCATGGACAATGCGGGAGAAGGCGGGATTCCACGCGCCGAAGAGGCGCTAGGGCAGAGCCCTAGCGGCTATATATATAATTTACTTAGTTATATTTGAACTTTTTGAGCCATACAGGTATTAAAAAAAAAAAAAGAATTAGGATTTATCCGGAAAAAAGTTTTTTTGTTTATAATTATAATTTTATTTGACTCTTGCTTTCTTATTAATTTCATTATTTAAAAAAAAAAATTATAGTGGTAAGTTTTTTTTTTACAACCAAAATAATTATGTTGTTTTCCTCATAATAATTTTACTATTAATTTTGTAAAAAATTATAGTCATCTCAAACATGCAATTAGTAATTAATGTTTATATTTTGTGTGACTAGTTAAAGTATATCAATAATTAAAGAAATAAAATTAAATTTTGTTTATAAGGTGTAATTTTTTATAAAATTAATTGTAAAATTATTGTGAAGAAATTAATTTAATTACTCTGGTTGTAAAGAGTAACTTTTTTATTATGAATTTTTTAAAAAACTTGTAAAATAATGTACATGTCATTGATTAGAATGTATATATATATATATCTTCTTCTATACATTATAGCAATTGAAAGAAAGTTGATATCCAAGTAACAAACTTATAGAACTAAGCAAATTCCTTATAGCCTCTTCCCGAATTTTGTATTAGTGGGAGCTAGCTTTAAATAGGGAAAGTCTACATTTTCACTATGCCTTAATGAAAGCCTTAATGAAATCATCAAGCCATTTTAACTCTTTATTGCTTCTGGGACTCTCCTGTAAGTCCATAGATGTTTTTACCACACTATTTGATGAATCAGTGAAGAAATTAATCGCCCACTTGTCCTGTTGAAAATTGTAATGCCATCCTATTTTTTTTGGAGATTTGAATCTTCTTCTTCTTCTATTTATAGGGTTAAGAACGATACAATATATCAGGCTTATTACATCTATTTTTTATCTTTAAGTCCTCGATAGTTCCTTGTTTTTCCTCAGTAATCGCAATATTATAGCAATTGAAGCAAAATGTATTACTAGGTAAAGACCTTACAGAGCTATGCAGTTTCCTTACAAACTCTTCCCAAATCTGGCATGGGTGGGAGCATCACGCAGGGGATACACTCTTTGACTTTCCTTAACGCGTCTTATAGGATTAATTATAGGTTAAGAAAGGGAGAAATTATTCTGTGCGGACTCCGAACGTAGAGGATCGTCTGGATGTTGCGTATGAACTAAATATGAATTACCTATTTGCAGATATGTAACAAATACTAAGCTAATCATTAGTTGTGAGTATTTACTGAGTATTAAGTTAGTATTTTATGCATATCTACAAATACGCAATAAATATGCAATCCATACTCAGTCTATATGCAATACATACGCAACATCCGAACGATCCTCTAGATTCGAAGTCAGCACATAATAATTTCTCTAAGAAAGGACACTTCTTGATTCTTTGACAAATTGGGGATGGTGTGTTCTCAAGAGCAAGATTGCTCCTCTTTTGGCACAGATTTTTCCTAACCGGTGAAAAGAATTTATTTTTATGGGTACAACCCTTCTCTTAATTCACATCTTCTATCATAGATGGACTACACTACTAGTTAAGAACAACACATGCTCAAATTTAGAAATTATAATTTCAGTAGAGAGGAGATGGTAACCTGATCAAAGATCATATGATTTATTTCCTAGGCAGATCTTACGAACCCAATTTGTTAAAGTCAGAGATCTTCATGCCATAACTTTCAGAAAATTTAATTAGTAGTCAAGAGTTAACTCATTCAAGATTATTCAGAACATACTGAGCTGGATTTGTGCAGGAGGTACACCTTTGCTATTAACTTAGTCTATATTAAATATTTCACTCAGTTATCAGTCGTCAATGACTATTTTTTTTTTTTGGGGGAAAGAGGTATGGCGTTTGCGGCCTGATAAATCCTCGGCTGACCTAGAAGAGACACCCATCCCAGAAACCTCATGGCCCGTCCTTGATTGGACCCCACTTAAGAGACGCTGCCGCTCAATAAAATTGAGCACAGGTTGGGGGCTCCCAACCATACTCGCCCACCAACCAAGCTAAGCAATGGTGGGTGCTTTCGTCAAAAAATTTTTTTTTTTTTGGGGTGCTTTCGTCAATGATTGATCTCTTATTTTGGTTACCAATAAACCAGGTGGTTGAGAACGTCTTCATGTAACCTTGGGCGGTTGCCTGATATGAGAAGAGACCTTTGTTAAGTTCAAATATTGAGTCAGGAGTTTGGTTCACTTCAAAGAAGTATCCTTGGTTTATGTTGGAGTTATATATATATATACAGTGAAGCAGTTCATCAACTTGTCAGATTTCAAAACCACTAGATGTTCATTACATGAATATAAAAAGGTTACAAGTTCATACAATCAAACTAAGAAACTAGGTTTTAACTGTTGATAAGCGTGTAATTTGAACAGGGTGTATAGAGAGAAAAGAATTAGCAAGGCTTGGGAAGAAAAATAATCAAGAATGATTTACATTTCCTGCAACACAATGATAGAACATATCTAAGGAAATGTTCGCCTGGAATCAATTCTGACGGCATCGCCTTCAAGCCAAGCTGTGCAAGTGTGCAACTGATATAATAACATTGCAAAAATATACTAGTTAAAAAATAAACTAGTTATAGATCGTCCTTACGCCATTATGCTGATTAGTTTTGAGAATATATCTAGTCAGTGAAGATTAGCAATCCAAATGATAAGGTAAGGTCAATGGATTAAATCAAAGATTAGGGATTAGGCCAATCTTTGCTGAAGACAAAAATAACTTAATCTATCTTCCTATAATACATCAGGAATTAAGTCAATCCCAAGAATCCATAATGGAGATGATAAAAATACCAGGGGAGGGAGGGTGTCTTAAATTAAGGAAGATAGTATAATTTAATTTGATAAGAAGGATTAGCTAATCTAGCAAACAAACAGAAAGAAATGGGATGCTTGATAGAATTAGACACTTAATCATAAATTAATCCCAAACTAAAGAGCCATTGGATAGCTAAATTAGTCATTAAGTAAAACACACCGCAAGTTAGCTGACAGAATATTTTCAGTACCCAAAGACAAAAATGAAGAAGCAAAACATTATAAGTAAATTCAAAAAAAAAATCATGAAAATGAATCTCTGTTTGGAGCGCATGACACAAATGAGATCAGAATTGACTTCACAGCACGACAAGTAATATTAATCATCTAAACTATGCGATTGATTAATTTATTTGCAGTCCAGAGAAATAATGAAAACATTTGCAATAATTTCGAAGTCATCACAAAATTTGAAGGCATTTATATGATATATACATAAACAAGATTGTAGAATTGATTATCAACTATTTTTTTTTTTTTTTTTCAAAAAACATGCCTAATGCCACTTGTCTCAATAAAAAAACCACTACAAATCGCATTTGTTTCAAGAGCTCCTGACACAAAATTTTCCCAAATATCAAGATTTATCAACACTTGCAGTATCTCACATAAACGAAGTTAGATCTAGATCCCACCACAGCCAAACAAAAGTCTTAACAGGAAAGAATAAATTCACAGGACAAAATAAACAAATAAACTTAATTTAAGGCTGGGTCAGCTCCAAAACTCCTGTATTATACTATAAAAATATTGCAAGAAACAGGGGGCAAGGAATAGGACGGAAAGAAAAATGGATTAACATGAACATGAGAATTTCATTGCATTAACAAAGGACAATTTACTTGGAAGACCTAAAACACTAGTAAGTATCATCCACCCAAACCTTGAGAGATTATTCTGTGCGGACACCGGACACAGCTTATTGTCTAGAGACGAATCAAGTGTAGCCACACCATCCAATACCAAGCTCGGTACCGAGCACCGAGTAGTACCGAGCCGCGGTACCAAGTAGGGTGTGACGTGGCACATTTTCATTGGGCTCTGGATGACATTCAGCATCCGCACAAAATAATTCATCCCCAAACCTCAGAGGTATCATCTTAAAAGAGACAAAGTGATGTACACTTATCACTATCTCTTACCTAGTCTGATTCTATACATCAGCCAAAAATAACTCACAACTGAAGCTATTCTTCTAAAGAACTCCATAGACCTAATAATCTCACAATACGAATGAAACAAACAAGCTAATAAACATAAAAAGCAAAGATAAGTTGTTCACAACAGCATAAGAACCAAAAGCCAGATATCTTAAATATTAAATTTAGCAAAATACAGCTACACAACAAGAACAGAATGAAACAACAATGGCGTTAAGCTTTCAATACAAGTTTCACGTATTTCAAGAACAAGTAGATCTCACTTTATCTAAATGAATGAAGGGAAAGTAGACTCGAAACGGAGATTTTTTTTTTAAACTAAATTTTGACATTACCAAGGAGAGTGGGATCACCAACTAGGGTTGCTGCTGCGCATCCATATAGCCAGCATCTACGAGAACCTTCTCCCTCTTAGCCAACTCAATGTCATTATCCACCATCATCCTCACAAGCTCCTTGAACCCCACTTTAGGTTTCCAACCCAGCACCTTCCTCGCCTTGGTTGAATCCCCTCTCAAGCTGTCAACCTCTGCAGGCCTGAAGTACCTCTTATCAATCACCACATGATCCTTCCAATTCAATTGCACATGCCCAAATGCCTCCTCAAGAAACTCTTCCACAGAATGCGAATCCTCAGTTGCCACCACATAATCGGCCGGCTCGTCCTGCTGCAACATCATCCACATCGCCTCAACATAGTCGCCAGCGAAGCCCCAGTCCCTGGCTGCAGATAGGTTTCCAAGGAAGAGCTTCGTCTGCAAACCGACCTTGATACGACCCACAGCGCGAGTGATCTTTCTGGTGACGAAATTCTCGCCACGGCGCGGGCTTTCGTGATTAAAGAGGATACCATTGCAAGCAAAGAGGCCGTAGGCCTCGCGGTAGTTGATTGTGTACCAGTGCGCAGCGCACTTGGCGGCGGCGTACGGCGATCGGGGGTGGAAAGGGGAAGTCTCGGATTGAGGCGGCGGCGTGGATCCGAACATCTCAGAGGATCCGGCCTGGTAGTAGCGGATCCCCTTCTTAGAGGAAGATCGGACAGCTTCGAGGAGGCGTAAGGTGCCCGTGGCCACAACATCAGCAGTGTAATCTGGGATCTCGAAGGAGACGGCAACGTGGGATTGAGCGGCGAGGTTGTAGACCTCGTCGGGGTGGAGGGAATCAACCCATCGACGGAGAGAGGAAGCGTCGGAGAGATCAGCATAGTGGAGTTTCATGCGGGCTTTGTGGGAGTTGTGGGGGTCGACATAGAGATGGTCGAGGCGGGCAGTGTTAAAGTTAGAGGATCGGCGGATGAGACCGTGGACCTCGTAACCCTTGCCGAGTAGGAACTCGGTGAGGTAGGATCCGTCTTGTCCTGTGATTCCGGTGATCAGCGCCACCTTACGATGTGGGGAGAGGGGCGGTGGGATCTGGGTTGCAGCGGCTAATGCGCCGTTTGTAGAGGAAGATCCATCGACCGCATTGTTGGATTCGGAGGAGGTGGCCATGGAATGTGGAGAACTCTAGGGTTAGCGGTGGTTCTCTCCGACCACTTTGTAGATCTAACCGGCGATCGAGAATAAATGCAGATGAATAAAAAAATTATGATATCTTAAACTGATATATTGTCCTATTTATTCTCCGAAAGGATTCAGATCACATTGCGGGTTTGGAAGCTCAGCAGACAACGTGCTATCATGTACGAATTTGTCCATTTTATAACCCCCCAAAATTTGCACGCACGGCTTTACGAAGTAGAACTATATATTATATTAAAATTTTGGTTGATTTAGATGCATGTAATCCAATATATTATTTGGAACATTTAGATTAATTAATCTAAATTTATATATAGATTATATATATATAATTAAATTTAATTTTTTTTAATTGATAGTCAAAACACTCACCAATAAATTAAGATGAGCTACCTATGTAATTCAATATTTTTCTATCTATATAGTTAATATATCAAAAAATATTATTTATTTTTATAACACTCAAATTCTTAAAAGACATAAGAAATATCATGCTAACATCATTTTAATCCAATATTCATCTCAAAGTTGATAAAAATTTCGTATGAAAGTGATAAGTTATCCCCGTTAACTACAACAATGTATGACCTTACATTTGAAAACCCTCAAACTTTCTCTAGCATGCAAAGCCCTTTAAAATTTTTAATATCCTCAACTTTGTTGTTGGACATTTGGCCTCTGTGATCCTAGGTGATGTGAATCCTCTCTCAGACTTTGAAAAAATTATTCTGTGCAGAGTCCAGACGGGAAGAACTATCCGAACTGTGAGTCTGCACACTGTGTACAAACAAATAGTGTGTATGCTGATTTGATACACATTATATATAAATGTATACATAGTCTGTAGAAACTCAAAGTTGAGTTTCGGGAAGACGACAGTCGAAGCAAACCGAAACAGAGAGAATGAAAAGATGTTTTTATTAACCTGTTGTTTGTACAGTACATAAATCTATTTATAGAAAATGTAAATCATGGCAACATATAAAGTAATACACAAGGCCACACTATTTCATTCCTTATTTAATATGCGGTCTCTCTAATATCCCCCCGCAAACTGAGGGATCTTGGATAACTTTCAGTTTGGATCTTAATTCATGGAACCGCGGTGTGGAAAGAGCTTTTGTCAATATATCGGCGATTTGATCCTTTGTACTGATTGGAAGAATGCGTACAGTGCCTTGCTGAATATGATCCCGAACAAACCTATGATCTATTTCGATATGTTTTGTTCGGGCATGGAAAACCGGATTGTTCGCCAATGCGATGGCCGAAGTATTGTCGCAATATAAGTCCGTGGGTTTGTCTTGAGGGATCCCGAAATCTGCAAGGATTCGTCGTATCCAAATGACATCAGCTGTGAGCGCTGCTAGCGATCGGCACTCGGATTATGTGGAAGAGCGAGCTACGGTTGTCTGCTTCTTGACTGTCCAAGAGATTAATGTGTCGCCAAGATAGGAGCAATATCCAGACGTCGACTTTCGTGAGATCGGATCTCCAGCCCAGTCTGCATCAGAGTAAGCCGATAACCGTAAGTTAGATCTTAGAATTGGAATGTCATAATGTAGCGTACCTTGAATATATCGAAGCAGTCGTTTGAGAAGGTAGATATGAGTCGGCTGAGGTTGATGCATATGTTGAGAAAGTAGATTGACACTAAACGAGATATCCGGTCTCGTTAGTGTTAAGTATTGGAGTGAGCCAGTAATCCGTCGATACATTGCTGGATCAGCCAGAACGGGATTGTGCGGAAGCAGCTGAGGTAATTTTGTACATGTTGGGTTGGCTAGCGACTTGCAACTAGTAAGCTGAGCCATTTGAAGAATGGACTGAGCATACAATTTTTGTGTAAGAAAATAACTATCCGTTCTTCTGGTTATGGTGATACCGAGAAAGGAATTGACTTGCCCCAGAATTTTCATACGAAATTTGTGTTGAAGCTGAGTAATTATAGTGCTAATAGCTGCGGTGTCATTACCAGTTAACAGAATATCGTCCACATAAATAAGTAAAAACAATTTTATATTTTCTTTAGTGAATAACAGTAAAGATGGATCAGAGTGACTATGCGAGAACCCAAGCGAAACAAGAAAAGATGTTAGTGTGTTATACCATTGACGAGGCGCTTGCTTAAGACCATAAATAGCCTTGTGAAAAAGACAAACGTGTTCTGGATGTACAACATCTTCAAAACCTTTCGATTGGCTCATATATACTGTTTCGGATAGAGATCCGTGAAGAAAAGCATTTGCGACGTCCAGTTGATGAACCAGCCAGTCGTGGTGTAATGCTATTGTGAGAAGAATACGAATGGTGGGCAATTTCGCCACCGGACTAAAAGTTTATGTATAGTCCATTCCATATTCTTGATGATTACCTTGGGCTACAAGTCGTGCTTTATGCTTGGCTATCGATCCGTCAGAGTTCTGCTTAAGCCGATAAGTCCATTTGCATCCTAGGACTGAAGAATTATGCGGTGGAGGCACCAGACTCCAAGTTCCTTGAGTTTGTAAGGCGAAAAATTCTTCAGCCATAGCACTTCGCCACTCCGGAGATTTACTAGCTTCAGCATATGTTGATGGAGCTGTCAGACTATCTTCTGCACAAGTAGAATGAAAAAGATTTAATCGTTGTGTGGGTCTAAGTGACCCTGTTTTACCTCTAGTGACCATGTGATGAGTAGAGCGCGAAGGAGGCTGGTCATGCGAATGAGATGACAATGGTGAATTTGAGGTCATACTGCCCGAGGATACAGGCTATATAGATTGAGTAGAGGTATCCAAGATCTTGGTCACAGAGTTAGTCTTTGATTGTTGATGGTTGAGAATCGAAACTGGAGTAAGAAATAGAGGTGATAGAGAGTCAGATATGGTTGCCTGCGTAGTGGACTGAGCTGCAAACGGAAAGAATGATTCGTCAAATGTGACATGGCGAGAGAAAACAATTTTATTGTGAGAAATATTAAGGCATTTGTAACCCTTGTAAATGTCTGAATAGCCTAAGAAAACACACATTTGAGCTTTAGGAAGTAGTTTATGACGTTGTGAAGGTGGTGTTAAGGGAAAACATGCACAACCAAAAGTTTTAAACAATGGGTAATCAGGCTTAGTGTTAAATAGCAGTTCATAAGGCTAAATGTTATTAGTAGCTAGACTTGGCAGCCTGTTGATTAAATGAACCGCAGTTAACATGGCTTCAGGCCAGTAGGTGAACGGTATAGATGCTTTGTGAATCATAGTTCGAGTCGTTTCCACAATGTGCATGTGCTTGCGTTCTGATACACCATTCTGTTCAGGTGTATATGGACAGGAGATACGATGTTTGATGCCATGTTGTCGTAGAAATTGACTGAATTGAGTATTCGTATACTCACCGCCACCATCTGACTGAAGTGCTTTAATTTTAGCCGATAGAGCACGTTCAATGAAACTTTTAAAAGTAGTAAATGCAGTTAAAACTTCGTTCTTGTGACGTAACGGAAATAACCAAGTATACCGAGAGTAATTGTCAACAAAAATAACGTAATATGAGTAACCAGTATGAGAGGACATGGGAGCCGGACCCCACACGTCGGAATGAATCAAAGCTAAGGCGTGATGTTCTCTACTAGTAGACAAATAAAAAGGTAATTTGTGTCCCTTGTTCATATGACAGGAATGACAAACACTGTTATGTTTACTAATTCGCAAATCGGGATTACAATGAGCAATGCGAGTAAGAGTATTATGGTTGGGATGTCCCAAACGATCATGCCAAAGCAGGTTATTGGTTTTGGAATCCTTTAGTGCACGGATGGATGAAGTTGCCGCCGGCGTGGAACTTGATGATTCGTCAAGTCCTTCAAAACGTAACCATTAGGATCAAATATAATAGAGATATTGTTATCTCTTGTTAACTGAGAAATTGAGAGAAAATTATATTGGAGAGCAGGTGTATGAAGAAGATTAGACAAAGATAGCTTACGAGAGGGAGTCGGTAGCACGCCTTTGCCGGAGTGGGCGATGCTAACGGAGCTCCCGTCGCCTATGGTAATTCCATCCGTTCCCTGATACGGATTTGAGATGGACATGTTCTCAAGAGATTTCGTCAGGTGAGACGTAGCTCCCGAATCAAGATACCATTCGTTGGAAGATGTAGTTGCATCAGCTACCAGTGCTTTGGACGGTTGCTTTGGTGGCGTTGGAATGTATTGGGCATTAAGTCGATGCCAACAATCTGACGCCGTATGGCCACGTTTGAAACAAATCTGGCAGATAGTTTGCGATTGAAATGAGGAAGTTCTTGATCCTCGTCTGATACCATGTAGAAACGCAAAGTTGAGTTTCGGGAAGACGACAGTCGAAGCAAACCGAAACAGAGAGAATGGAAAGATGTTTTTATTAACCTGTTGTTTGTACAATACATAAATCTATTTATATAAAATGTAAATCATGGCAACATATAAAGTAATACACAAGGCCACACTATTTCATTCCTTATTTAATATGCGGTCTCTCTAATATAGTCTGTATACTCTCATGTCCGGACGGTTCTTCCTGTCTTAACTTCGTACAGAATAATCGCTGGCATTCAATAATTCATCCTTCATGGTGTCAAGTGACATGAAGTCCTCTCTCCTCGACTTTCTCACCCTATTTTGTCACTATGCTTTGAGATATAGCCTATTTCAAATAGTTAAAAAAAAGCCTATTTCAAAAGGCATATTTACAACTCCTATTAAGACTTATCACTCCTCTTCAAAACAGCATACATCAAGAAATTGTTGATATTTAAAGCAATTCCTAAGGCATATCATCAACTATTATTAAGACCCATCATACAGTTAAATCAATCACCAATTCGATCGGTTAATAAAGTATTTTAAGCTCTTTTATATAATAGTAATGTTTTTTTTTGTATTTGTTGGTGACCTTGTCAGTTTGTATAAAAAATAAATTTTTTTTTGTATCTAATGAAATTGATTGGGTGTGACCCTCACTTCAAAAAAAAAAAAAAAGAGTTGCTAATATGCATCGATCTAAATGAGCTCCTGCTTGCCGGTTTGATTCGTTTTCAACCCTAACTATCTATCACCATCCACTTTTAAGCATTGTATGTATGAGGAAATTTTTGCATTGTTTTGTGGCATCCCACAACAAAAACTTTGGTAGAAATATTTTATCAGATAAATTGTTTTTATGATGAGCATAATATCAAAACCATAGGATAAAGCAAATAATAAAAAAATTAGATATAATTAATTTTTATAAAAATATTTTGATAAGAAACTCAAAATATAAAATAAATTTTAATATATAGTTGAATAAATAATTTATGAAATGTGAGCAAAGCTTTCATTTCATGCTTTGTTTGAACGCTTTTGCATTATATTTTAATTTTTTTTGATACGTTCTAAAAAATCAATTTGATCGAGCATGAATATCGAAGCATATATGAGGTGGCAAATTCTAAAATTAAATTCAGAATAATCTAAATTTCAATTTAAGCAAACTATATTCAAATTGAACGTCTCAGTGAGACGAACCAAACAATAATAAAACCGATCCAATCCGAGTCCAAATGAGCTCAAATCAAGAGCTTAAAGCATATTTTGAAGCTCCAAAACATTAATTGGATCACTAATTGGTATCCAAATGTGGCATGCTTATAGTTAAATCAAGCAACTTGTTGAGACGAATACAACAAGCCTAAAATTGCTTAATTATGACATCATTAAAGTAATTAAATACTGAATGAATGTTCTATGATTGATGGAATCAATACTATATGTTCAAAGGAGCACTCTGAATTAGTATCGTATCTTCTTCATATTTATGAAGTATGATACTCTCAAAATTTATAAATAGACCTCCTCTTCCCATATGAAGGGAGCTTGAATTTTCAGAGGCTTATATCCTGGGCTTGAGACATTGAAGCTTGAAGCATCACAGAGCTTCACCCTGGCTCCACTGTTGGTAAACCCTCGTCACCAGGCCACCGCTGCTTGGCCTATGCCCGATCATCGCCGTCAGACCTCCATTTGATAGCCATCGACGGGCCTTCGTCCGACCTCCATCACCCATCAACTACGATCTCTCTGACCATCTTTGCTCGCTAACTATGGTGCCTCTGACCACAATCCCCTATTGCTTCAATTTTTAGGCTAAGGACAGAATAATGAGCAAGTTGAGTAGCGTTGGATATTAGGACCGGATCTATGCTGTAGGTATACCCTTTTGTCTAACTTTATTTTATAGGCTTAACTTTTATTTAGTTGTAATCTGTTGCGAAGCGTTGTTGTAGATATCTCATATTGTACATATATTTTTCGATGATATATAGAAATTATTTTTGAGATTCAATAATCTTTCGCTTTATATTACATCAAGTATTGACCCTGCGTAATATATAAATTGAAAGTTTTATTTCAATATTTCAAGTAGATATTGAGGTTTATGTCTTGCTACAATCAAACACGATGTGACCTGTCTAGTATTGGGTCATATCGGATCGGGTCGTGACACCTCCAACCTCCATCGGCCGCCGATTGTAGTCCCTTTGAATTCAGTCATCAACCGCCTACAGTTCGTCCAACCTTCATCGCTAGCCGCCTACGCGTCGCCTAACTACCATCCCTATATCCCTATGACCTCCATTACTCGACTATAACCCAACCAACCAAACGAATATGATGCAGTAGCTGAATATGGGAGTCGCAGTTAATTTGTTTTGCTCTGTTTTGTTACTTTATAGTTTCAAATTTCAATAGATAAATAAATAAAAATCTGTAGCAGCTGGGTTTAAATTCCTATAGCGTATTTGTGCATATAAATATTAGCCCCAACTTGTACAGCATCATCTGAAATAGAAGCACCGACAAAAGAACATGGTGCGAAATAATCGCCTAACTCACATGGCCTGTGATGCTACGTGCAAACAACCATGAATTCATCAACGGATATATCGAATGTTAAATCTTATATTTAACTGTACCTTTTCATAATTTTTTTTTAGCAATGGGGGTATCGGCCCGCTGCTACGTCAGCCTGTGACGTGCTTGGCTTTGTCCACTAATCCCTCGGCGAGTCTACCAGCAACCAATCCCACATGTGCAGGACCCATAGTTCTTTTCTCTCCACTTAAGGAGTCGTGTCGTATGAGAGGTGATTCGAACTTGAGATGGGGGGTTTCCAACCAAGTACGCCCACCAACCCACCTAACCATGGTGGGTCCTTTCCATAATTTCATTGGCTTGTTGCGTTTTTTCCCAGCTCAGAAGCAAATATTCTACTTCGAAAAATGTGATGCATTTAATTTAATTTAATTTAATTTTTTTTGGAATGACCGTACCTTCTTTAAAAAAAAAAAGGGAGATTTACATACATACCACTTAATACTATGTTATTTACATATTTAACATCTAAAACTTTAATATTACATACATGCCACCCATAGTTCATTTTCATATCAAATATGAGTGGTAGAAATGAAATATATGAGTGGTAGGAAATAAATGTAAGTGGTATATTTGATATTAAAATAATATAGGGTGGTATTCATGTAATATTAAAGCTTTAGATGTTAGATATGTAAATAGGATGTTATAAAGTGGTATGTATGTAAATTTCCCAAAAAAAATTTAAACTGTCATGAAAAAATATTTTTTTAAAAAAAATCTGATATAAAAAGTTAGCTTTTTAATATAATTTTTTTTATAAGACAAAAATACAATAATCCAAACAAAATTATGATTGCAATCTTAAAAATAAAATAGTAATAAAGTTGCCTCAAAAGGATGCTTACATCATTATTTGCTGGAATTCAGAAGACATTTTAACTCAAATTTACAGCTATGTTTCATTAGTTCAAATTTATATGCTGACAACTTTATTGGACTAAGTCAATTAAAAAGAAATTTATGGCAAAAATTAGTCATTTTATATCATAGTTTAATAGTAATTAATACTAAATAATCAATAAACCTTCAGCTCTCTATCATTCTAAAGAGCTACAAAATCAAATTAAAAAAAAAACTATGAGCCAAAAGTTCCCTCTAAACAATATTACAAGAAAACCTAGTAACATGTTAGGGTGCCAAAACTCAAAAAAGAAAGACTAAGGCTTCGTTTGGGACGGCTTTCTCGCTGGTTCTTAAAGCAGCTTTCTAGTTCAATAATTAATTTTTTTTTACTAGAAAGCTGCTTCAAGAAACAACAAAAAAGTCGTCCCAAACGTTTGGGATGGCTTTTTCACTGCTTCTTGAAGCAGCTTTTTAGTACAAAAATTTAATTTTTTAACTAAAAAGCAGCTTCAAGAAGCAATAAAAAAGCCATCCCAAACAAAGCCTAAGTCAAAGGCAATCAAAACCATCTTCCATCATTGTTCTTACATTGTATCTGTGTTAATTACTTTGTTCTTACATTTTATATATCATTTTATGTCACAGTCCTATCTATTCTTTAATTTTTCAGGTAATTGAACTGACATTCAGTTAACAAAATCTGCATCCATAACCTCTACTTCAAAAAACTTATTGTTGAACTTTGAAGTTATGAAGTTACTATCTCGTTTCATGTTATTGAAGTTAAGAAGAGGTAGTCAATGAAGAACTTGATTATTCAGAGAATCAAGAACGTGCCAGAGAAAGATTAGGAACACAGATAAAACCTCTGAGTAAAGGAAATAAAGAGAAAGTATTATTATCATTGTCTAAAGATAAGTACAGATGGCATATTTATAGACCGGCTATACTAGTAGGCAAGTACCGCTATATAAGAGGAAATACAAGAAGCTTAAATAAGACTCTATTGACTGCTCTAATACTCCCCCTCAAACTGAGGGTACTTTGGAAACAGTTAGTTTGTTGCGAAGAAATTGAAAACGAGGTGTGGATAGAGATTTGGTTAGAATATCGGCCGTCTGATCAATAGTACTAATGGGTAAAATATGTATATTTTGTTGTTGGATATGATCCCGAACAAAACGATGATCTATCTCAATGTGTTTCGTTCTGGCGTGAAACACAGGATTATTAGCAAGTGCGATTGCTGACGTATTGTCACAGAAAATTTCGGTGGGTTTGTCTGGATGGATGCCGAAGTCAAGAAGTAACCGACGGAGCCAAATGATGTCTGCCGTGAGAGCTGCCAACGAGCGATACTCCGATTCAGTTGATGACCGAGCTACTGTAGTCTGCTTCTTGACAGTCCATGAGATGAGGGATTTGCCGAGGAAAGAACAGTAACCGGAAGTGGATTTCCGGGAAATTGGGTCACCCGCCCAGTCCGCGTCTGAAAAAGAAGTGAGGGAAAAATCAGATTTAGATATATGAATACCGTAATCAATCGTACCTTTTATATATCGTAGCAGCCTTTTTAGAAGAAAAGCGTGTTCAGGTAACGGTTGATGCATGTGTTGGGAGATGAGATTGACGCTATATGCGATGTCGGGTCTGGTAAGGCAAAGATACTGTAATGAGCCGGTTAGTCGTCGGTACATGGATGGCTCGGTTAGTATAGGATCTGGCGGAAAATCCTTTGGCATTTTTGTACATGTGGGATTCGAAACTGGATTGCATCGCGTGAGTTGGGCGGTTTGTAAAATAGACTGTGCGTATGGAGCTTGAGAGATGAAGTACACATCAATGTGTTTGGTTATCTGTAAACCGAGAAAAGATGTTGCTTCACCTAGCTGTTTCATGGCAAAACGATCGTTGAGATTTTTGATAATATTGTTTATTTCACCTGCATTGTTACCCGTAATTAAAATGTCATCAACATATACGATTAAATATACAGCAATGTTATCTTTATGAAGCATAAGCAAAGAGGGATCGGATTTACTGTGCGTGAAACCAATTGAGACAAGAAACGATGTGAAAGTGTTATACCAGAGTCGCGGAGCCTGTTTGAGACCGTAAATTGCTTTGTTAAGAAGACACACATAGTCAGGATTAATAGTGTCCTCGAATCCTTGTGGTTGTCGCATATACACTGTCTCCGATAGCGAACCGTGAAGAAAGGCATTAGAGACATCCATTTGCTTCACTGGCCAATTATTCTGAAGCGCAATTGCCAAAAGAATTCTGATGGTGGGTAGTTTGGCGACCGGACTGAACGTTTCGGTATAATCCAGTCCGTACTCCTGATGATTTCCAAGCGCTACCAGCCTAGCCTTATATTTGGCCAGTGAGCCATCCGCGTGAAGTTTGGTACGGTAGGTCCACTTGCATCCTAAGACAGATGAGTTAGGTGGTCGAGGAACGAGACTCCATGTACCTTGAAGTTGGAGTGCGAGAAACTCATCGGCCATTGCTGTGCGCCACTCGGCATGTTTGCGAGCTTTGGTGTAGGAGGATGGGGTGACCGGGATGGATATGCTGCTGCTGTTGTGTATAAGATTTAGGCGAGTGATGGGTTTGAGTGACCCCGTCTTGGACCTTGTAGTCATTTGATGGTTGGTAGGCTGAATATGGGAAGATTCAGATAAGTTGGGTAGGATAGATAAAGCATCCGCTGGTAGTGTAGGCATTGGAAGAGCAGGTTGCAATGGTGTTGGTTGAATATGAGACCCTTCGGGATGAGTACGGTTTGCTGCATTTTGTTGCTGGACCACCGATGTTGGAGTAAGAAAGTTGAATGATAATGGATCGCTGTGTTCTTGAGTAGAAACATTCTGTTTTGTGAGAAAAGGAAAAGAATTTTCATCAAAAGTGACATGTCTAGACAATAATATTTTGTTAGTAGAAATATCTAAACACTTATAGCCTTTGTATTTGTCCGAGTAACCCAAGAATGCACACAGTTGAGACTTTGGTTGAAGTTTGTTTCTAAGCTGTGAAGGAGTGAGCGGAAAACAAGCGCATCCGAAGGTTCGTAAATGATCGTAAGACGGCTTCTGTTGAAAAAGAAGTTCATACGGTGACCGGTTATCTGTGTTAGGAGAAGGCATTCGGTTTACCAAGTAGTTAGCCGTTAAAAGAGCATCGGGCCAGTAGGAATTTGGGACAGACGCCGTGTAGTGAAGAGCCAGGGTGGTTTCTAGGAGATGCCTGTGTTTGCGTTCGGCCACCCCGTTTTGTTCGGGTGTGTAGGGGCAAGAGATCTGATGAGATATACCGGCCTGCTGAAGAAGACTAGTGAAAGCGTTATTAAGATATTCGCCCCCGCCATCAGTCCGAAGGCATTTAATTTTACATGACAAAGAATTTTCAACAAAATTTTTAAAAGATTTAAAAACAGTTGTAACTTCAGATTTATGCTGTAAGGGAAATAACCAGGTGAACCTAGTATAGTCATCAGTAAACAATACGTAGTAACGAAATCCAGAATTAGAAGTGATTGGAGCAGGACCCCACACGTCGGAATGCAGTAATTCGAGAGGAAAAGTAGATCTATGTTGAGATGAATCAAAGGGCAATTTATGCGTTTTTGCCTTATTACAGATGTGACAATTATGAGAAAGAACTTTAATATTGAGATGAGGATTAGACGAAGAAATGCTGTGAAGTGTCCGTTGGCTGGGATGGCCTGTCCTCTTGTGCCAAAGATCACTGATGCATTTGATAGAATGCAAAGCGTGAGTCCTGATAGCAGTTGGAGTCCGGATCGGGTACAGCCCTTCACGACAAGGTCCTTGAAAAATTGTTCTGTGCGTCGTCAGATCCTTAAACAAGAAGCCGGAAGGGTTAAAGATAATAGCAATATTATTGTCTTTTGTGAGTTGAGATATTGAAAGTAAATTGTAATGAAATGCGGGAGAATGAAAAATTTGAGATAAGACGAGCTTACGGGAGGGAGTCGGTAGCAAACCTTTGCCGGAGTTTGCTATGCTTACCGAACTCCCATCGCCAATGGTGATGCCTTCATTACCGGTGTAAGGATTTGAGATCGAAAGATTGTTCAAAGATTTTGTCAGGTGAGAAGAGGCCCCCGAATCAAGATACCAGTCCGTGTAATCTGAGGAATGATCAGCCATCAGAGCTTTGTTTGAGGATTGTTGTTTAGGAACAAACTGTGCGTTCATGCGGTGCCAGCAGTCGGTGGCGGTGTGTCCCTTTTTGAAGCAAATTTGACAAGTTGGAAGCGGTGTAGAAGAATCTCTTGAGGTGTTAGCATTGCTGTAGGATCGGCCTCGGGTTCTTTTTCCTCGACCGCGACTGGAGAACAAAACTGTGTGGGACGTATCCTGAACGGTAGGATTGGCAAGATCAGCAGCTATATGAATCTCTTCCGTAATGAGAAAAGAATATAGCTGATCGAGATTAAGCGGTTGGGTCATCGTTCTAATGGACGTCTTGAAGGAATTATAGATGGGAGGTAACCCACGAAGTATATAGAGAATAATGTCTTCTTCTTCAATGTGACCGCCTGCAGCAGAAATTTGGTCGACGAGTGTTTTTACCTCATTAAGATATTGAACCATAGTAAAGTTTTTGAGCGAAACGCTGTGCAAGGCGTTCTTTAATTGAATAACTCTGGATCGGTTTGTAGACTGAAATCGAGTTTGAAGAGTTGTCCAAATGGCGGATGTGGTGTCAAGATTGAGAACATATGGTAAAATAGAAGAAGAAATGGTGGAGCAAAGGGAGGCAGCGAGATTTTGGTCGTTCAAGACCCATTGAGCGTAAGAGGGATCGGGGACGGTAGTGCCGTCGGCATTGTGGATCAATTTGGTTGGAACAGGAGATGAAGGATCAAGAAGAGAATCGAGGCCATTTGCTCTGCAAATTTTCAAGATCTGCGAGCTCCAAAGGGGATAGTTGTCCGGAGAAAGCGGATTCTGCACAGTGTTTTTGAGATTAGACAGAACGAATTTGAGGGAAGAAGAAAGAACCGGAACGGCGGAGGAAGAAGTATCGGAGCGTTCAGCAAGTGAAGAAGGAGGAGATGACGCCATTGAGCCCAGAGATCTTTAAGATCCGTCTGATACCATGAAGAACTTGATTATTCAGAGAATCAAGAACGTGCCAGAGAAAGATTAGGAACACAGATAAAACCTCTGAGTAAAGGAAATAAAGAGAAAGTATTATTATCATTGTCTAAAGATAAGTACAGATGGCATATTTATAGACCGGCTATACTAGTAGGCAAGTACCGCTATATAAGAGGAAATACAAGAAGCTTAAATAAGACTCTATTGACTGCTCTAATAGTCAACACTGAAAAAGCATTCAGAATGTTCAGAAGCGACCTGCACACTCATTTTCTCTGTCAAAACTGTTTTTTTTTTATGATGTGATCAAGCCATTTTGTCACTTAAGCTTACGTTCTGGTTTAGAAAATTAACTTAAACAGAACTTCAAAAGAGACTAATTACACTAATAACTGTTAAAAGCGCAAAATTTTAGAGCCTTTGCTATAATTAGCAACTCACAAACCCAACTGTTGATTTAAGAGATTAGTGATACAGCTTCTCAAAGTACTTCTTCAGCTTCTTGTTGGTGACTTCCTTGTCATAAGTGTAGGCATAGTTGTTACAAAACTTTAAACCTGTTTTTGTAGTCCTCGAATTGCTCCACCAGAACGTGAAAATCTATGTTATTCTCGATGAAGTGAATAGTGCGACGACAATATTGACGTAATACTATTCATGAATACCTTTTTTGGTTGGAGAAAGAATACACTCAAAATATTATATTTTAGTGTTATGAAGTGGAATTGGGTTGGAGATGAGTTTCTGTAATTTGGAGTGGAAAATGAATTTTTCAATTGAAGATGCCCTAAATGAGTATCTCATTCCACATACCTTTCTTTTTCAAGATCACTAATATGTCAAATTATTTGAAGCCCTTACTCCAACACTTCCATTTTTTTTTTTTTCACTTAAGTTGGAAACCAATTATAAAATCACATCTCATAGTTCTTGTTTGATATCCAGTTTTTTTACATGATTTAGAATAAATTTAATTTAAAAGCAAACCATGAGAAAGAGAAGATAAAAAGCAAACCATAGATGCCTCTAAGCGCACGAAAGTGACGAAAGGGAGAAAGTTACCTACACAGCGAGCGAGCTCTCGTCGTTGCTTCCGATCAAAATGTTGTAACTTTTGATAACGCCTTCGAAGGAGCAAAGTCGAAGTGCAATGAAGGAGTCGATGAAGCGACTTGTGCAATCTCCACACCTCATGCGGAACGAAGCCATTCAACAACGACGAAAAAGATAAGATTAAAAGCAAACCGTAGAGTCGTAGACGTCCATGAAATGGAGAAAGTTACCTTCACAGCAAGCAAACTCCAATTGTTTTTCTTCCGATCAAAATATACAGTTCGGGTTGACCCGAACCTGAAGTGGGTTGTGTTCGGGTTCGAGAAACTTACCTGTTTGCAAAAACAGGTGAGGTTCAAGTCAGGTCAAAAAGTCTTGGGTTAGTTCCGTATTGGACCCCCCTCTGGCCCATTACCATTTAACAGAAAAGCCCACAGTAACACAAAAATTTAACAGTAATAAAGTTCACAACGGTCATTAGGGTGGATTTGAATCTATCTCCCAGCTTCCGAATTCTGCAAGATGCTATTACCATCTGGGCCATGGAATTATTCACATTGCTACTTCAACATTTTTAACCTAAATTAAAAGAAAATCTGAATTTTCTCTTGCACACACGTTATAACTTTTTTTAATAAAATTAATACTAAAATATTTACGATTGTTGCGTCCAGGAGTATTCGCGGCGGTAGAGAAATATAAGATTCATCGTCTTAGCATTGTACGAAAATCCGGCACGCAATCAGATAAGTGAGAGAGGGTCTAGCATTTATGAGACACCGAGATTTTTACGTGGAAAACCCCTGTAAAAGGGGGAAAAACCACGGGGCCTAGCCCAGTTTGAATGAATCCACTAGTATTGCATGCAGTCAATTACAAATGAGGCCCTTCCTTGGTGGAAGGTCTTAGCTTGATGTACATCTTATGGAGTACATTACATGATGTAAATACAAAGAATCACTATTGACATGTTCGCTTTGTTAGAAGAACTGCAGTCGGCGGGCGACGTAGGTCAGGAGGACCGTAGTCAGCTGGCGACGGAAGATTGTAGTCGGCAGGCGACGTAAGTCAGGAGGACCGTAGTCGGTGGGCGACGGAAGATTGTAGTCGGCGGGCGACGTAAGTCAGGAGGACCGTAGTCGGCGGGCGACGGAGGTCGGAAAGACTGTAGTCGGCGGGTGACATAAGTTAGGAGAACCGTATTCAACGGGCAACGGATGTCGGAAAGACTGTAGTCGGCGAGCGACGTAAGTCAGGAGGACCGTAGTCGGCTGGCGACGGGGGTCGGAAGGACTGTAGTCTGACGACGAAGATCAGTAGGACAGCGTCAGGTAGAAGTCCAACAATGGAAAGAAATGCATCTTCTCATAGACATCCAACGAAGTCCGATAACCGGTAGAAGTCCGGCGTCGGGTAGAAACTTAGCGAAGAGTGAAGGTCCGACGTTGGGTAGAAGTCCGACGTCTTTGGTGGCAGAGGAGAACTCCGTCTTCACTTGGGCGGAGTTTCGGCGTCAGGAGGGAACTCTCTTGTAAATTGGGAAGAATTTCAGCATCTCATGGAAGTTGTGCAGAATTCCTGCGTTTCCTGAAAATTCGGCAGAGTTCCGGCATCTTTAGGCGGCAGGAAGAGCTCCGGCGGTGGTCGAGGAGGTGAGGAATCTCCTTTTCCCCTTTCTCCTCTTCTTCTTCTCTCTCTTCCCTTCAGTCCCTTGGTGTAGAATGAGGGCTCTATTTATAGTTTTTCTGGAGTGGCATAGCCCGTAAATAGGCGTGAGATCAAGGGCGAACAGGGAGTGGTTTGAATGGACGGTCGATATCGAATCTTTTGATCATGCACCGTTCATTGGACATTTGATGGCCTTAATGATGTCGGAATTCGATGATCTTGGGCTCGTTGGATTCGTCTCGTCGAGCCGCTCGATTCGAGTATAAGTTCGTCAAAATCAGAGACCGTTTGGTAACTCAAATTGCGGTTTGAACCTTTCAACAGTGCTTCGAACCTTGGATTTGGACTCATTTGGGCTCGGATTTGGTTGATCTTGGTGTCGTTGGGTTTGTATTTCCGAGACGCTCAGTTTGACTGTAAGCTCGCTGAAATCGGAGTTCATATGCTCCCGAAATTAATTTTTGAAGTTTCCAACTAGGTTTTGCCTCGAGATTCGTGCCCGATCAAGATAATTTTGAGATGACGTATCAACGATAAAATAAAGTAATCATAAATTTGTATCTAATACAACTAATAAAATATAAAATTTAATAAATTATCATAAGTAAATATTAATATTTATGAAAGATATAAATATTACTTTAGTATGAACTACTAAATAAAAATACAAAAAAAAGCATCAAAAAAATAATTGAGAATATTTTGAAAATCATTAATTTATGTCCCCACAAATAAAAATTTCTAGCTCCATCTCTGCTCTTGACTTGGCTATTTTTTCTTAATCTCTCCTATTGAGTTCTTCTTCGATATCCTCAATGAAGATACCTTCTTTATATTCAATCATATTTCACTGTAAGTCATCTCATAATTTTCCCATCTTCATAATCACCATTTCCTTCTTTTAAATCTCCGCAGCTCACCTAACATATATGAATGAAATCACATAAATACAGCTTTGAAACTGTCAAACAATATAAACATTAATGAAATTTGTGATGATCGACTTGTAATACTAAATTATTACGCCTTGCTCCCCACCGGGATAGACCTTGACCGAACGACCTCAAAGTCAGTCTTCTCGGTCACATCGCTGCTGGCAAGACGACATTTCAACGCTTTGCTCATTTGGGCTTCTTCCACATCTCAGCCTCTTCGCCCTTAAAAAGAACAAAAAGAAGGCAGAAACTCTGATAGATCGCCTACTGCTATTCATCTCTGTTACCACCACACTTCTCTTCATTCCTCGATGTCCACTCCAGGCGAGTATGTCATCTGCAATCTCTCTCTCTCCTCTTTGTTAACAAGTTTCTATTATCTTACTTTCTGTTTAATATATTCGATAAATCTTTCAGATATTATAGATCACTTCCACCAGTGACGAAGGCCTATGGAGTTCTGTGTCTTATGACCACTGCAGCTGCTTATTTAAACTTATTTGACGTTCATTTTATTCTGTTATCATATGAGCTCCTTCTGAAAAAGTTTCAGGTAACATTTGCAGTATCTATAGGATTTGTAAGTTTCTCGTTAAAGTATGCACCTGATGTGTTTGTTTTCTGCTAATACAGATTTGGAGGATTATTACAAATTTCTTCTTCCTCGGTCCATTTTCAGTATATTTTGGTTTGCGATTTGTGATGCTGTAAGAAAGTATTTTATTTCTGTAATATCAGCATGCCATCTCTCTCGATCTCCCATTAAATTTTAAGTTATGATCATTTTTTTAGTTGATATAATTAATTATTAATTATTCTTTATGCTTTTTAAATGTACAACTAAATTATCTTTTAGATATATTTTTTTAAAGTTTTATCCATATTGTTAAAAAATATAACAAATATTTGTGTGATTATAAGTTTTCAATACTAAAAATAACGATTTCAAGAGAGCTCTTTTGGTTCTCTTCCTTTTCTTTCTTGCTAGGGTCCCCTCTCATGTGAAATAATGGGTCTATTTATAGTTTTCTAAGGGTGGCATTACCAATAAATAAGAGAAAGATCAAGGGTAAATTGGGAGTGGTTTGAATGGACGACCGATGTTGAATTTCTTGTTCGTGGACAATCTATTAGGCATTTGAATGTCTTCATGATACCAGAATTTGGCGATCTTGGGCTCGTTAGATTCATCTCGTCGAGCTGTTCGATTAGACTATATATAAGCATGTCAAGTTTGGAAATCGTTTGATAATCCAAAATATGGTTTGAACCTACAAAATGCACTTCAGGTCTTTGATTTGGACCTATTTAATTTGAGCTCGGATTGGGTTCAATTTGGTGTCGTTGGGTTCATATTTTTTAGACATTTAGTTCAGATGTAAGTTTGCTGAAATCAGAGTTCAGATTATCCCGAATTTAATTTTTGAAATTTCCTGCATGATTTTGCCTCGATATTCATGCCCGATCAAGACAATTTTTTTATGATATATCAAGTCGATTGTAAAGTTCCTTGTGATTCTATTATAATTTTTTTTTTAAAATAATGATAAAGTAGTAGTAAAATAAAATTGTGATTGCTATTTGAAATACAAAGTAACTGAAAGCTTCCCAAGCAAACCCCTCCATCATATTTGTATAAAAAACTTTTGTCACGCTTCTTTTTTTTATCATTAATCATAATTTTCATTAAAACAAAAATGGGGTAATCATAATTTTCATTAAAACAAAAATGAGCTACAAAAGAGTATAAACTGAAACAAAAATCAACTGTGCCTCTTCAACACAAAAAACAAAGGTGGGAAGAGCAGCCTCAAAGAGAAAACAAAACAAGGAAAAACTGAAAGGGAAAAGAGCAAAGAAAAAGCCACTGAAGTGACAATGAGAGCTCCCCCATGATATTACAGAGGGCATCAACAAAGCAAATAAAGGACCATTCCAGACAACATCGACCCCATCTTATTGTGGCACCAATATTACAATACGAACAAGAAGATCTCATCATTCATCAATTGAGGGGACCAAAACCCCGCCCAAGAACTCCACAGTTGTTATATCCCTCTTCCTTGGGGCAGTGGTGACAGGCCCAAATCGTTGCAGTTCTTCCTATAGTGGAGAATGAGACATACTAGGTCTTTACTTGTAGAGATGCAGGCTTTGGTTGGAGACATCCCTCTACTAGGAATTTAGAGCAGTGAAAACAATTGGCTTTGGTAAGGGTTCAACTGATGCTGGAATGGGACACTTCTTTTTATGTCCTCTAGAAGGTGAGGCGGGACGTTGTCCTTTCTGCTAGGGCTTCAGCCTTCTAGTGACGACATTCCAAGTCCCCATGCCAAATGGTCCACATCAAGGGAGGGAGGATGATTGTGAAGGTGGAGGATTAGACAACTTAGCAGTCATAGGAATGGCAAGATTATGCAAATTCATGATTGAAGGTTGAGGAGTGCTGTCAATATGGATACCAGGTTAATTGCAGCTTTGCCTTGCGAGGGCTTAAGACTCCACTTTATGGTCAATAATTTTAAAATGGAAACGTAAATGAGAAAGACCATCGTATTCAACTCTTTAAAAGAATTTGCCATTTAGGCCCTTAATCCAAAATCCCAGCAAAAGTTTATGTGTCAAATCAATGCGGACACAGACTCTAGCATAAGAACTCTAACCTCAAGAGGATGACCGCTCGTCCATCCAAAGAGGTTCACCAATCATAGCAGCCATATGAGCAATATTGGAAGGATCTCAATACATCAGAGGAAGCCGTGGAAATCAGAACCAAATTGGCGAGGTGAACCCCTCCACATCTTCAAGAGAGAAGGTACATGACCATCTTACAAGGCCAATAATACTTCCAGCCACAATCCAAGGTCCGCCCCTGAGGATTGTCATGCTTCCTCAAATAATATTGTTTAGACCAAACAAATAAGAATTTATTGAAGTTTAGATTTAGTCATATTTGGTTGCTTGTAAATAAAAGTATATTTAAAATTACTGATTTAATTTCTTGTTTTAAAAATAAAATCATCATTTTTTAGAGAATTTTGTATGATTTCTTAAATTAGAAAATAATAATAGTGCTGAACTATATCCAATTAAATTATGAATTTAATAATTTTTATTTCAATTAGAAAATAAGTTTTCTAACTTAAATGAAGTCAATGAGCCTTAATTGAAATCTCATTGCAAGGTTTAATCCTATTAATTTTACAGAGCAAGGTATGGAGTTCTCCTGGAGAAAGGGGCCTTCAATCAAAGAACTGCTGATTTTCTATGGATGATGATCTTTGGAGCACTATCTCTTTTGGTAAAGCCCTTTAATTTTCTTGTGCTGAGAATGAATAAACGTTGAATTGAAGATCAGATTTATTTTTTATTTTAACTGAATTTGAATTGGAATCAACAGTTTTATTAAAAATTTATCTTTGTTTGAAAGAAAAAATAAAAATTGAATTTGTTTTTTTGGCTTAAAGAGCACTTGAAGAAAATATTTTTTAGACATATTTGACTCAAGCCATGATCAATATAGATCCTTTTGCTCCATAGATTCATTACATTGCTTGAGGTTAGAAAGCACTATATATTGAGAAAATGATTTCATATTCACTTATTTTATGTGGATATAGTTATATTTAAAAGAATTTTGATAAAGTTCATGGAGTTCAAAGTTAATTTTAAGCTTCGTTTGGGCTGACTTTCTTGCTGCTTTTTAAGAGAGTTTTTTAGTACCAAAAATTTTAGTTTAAAAAATTTTTGTACTAAAAAGTAAAAAGCTGTCTTAGAAAGCAGCAAGAAAGTCATCCCTAACGAAACCTTAATTACTAATTATATTCAATAAAGGGTATGTTTTTATGATAATTTGTTTCTGCTTTACTTTTCATACAACAATTATAATTTTATTTTACTACTGCTTTTTTTGTTGATTTCTCACTGCTTTTTAGAAAATTTTTTTGTGAAAAGTTGTCTTTTGCAATCAGAGTAGCTAAGTTACTTTCCCCATAACAACTTCACAACTTAGTTTATAAGATATTGTAGACGTCTCAAATAGACTATAAATGATAATTCTAATAATATTGATTTTTTTTTTTCAAAACTTCGTTCTAATTTCTAACAATCAAATCAACTCTATGTATAACATAAAGCTTAATTTAATAAAAAAACTAATCAAATCAATTTTTAATTCACAAATTTAACCCCATAATTAAAACTACCAACTTAATATTTCTGAATAAACAAATTTTTTTACCTAACATATATGAGATTAAAAATTGTACTATCTCCTTTTCTTTTAATATTATCTTCTCATATATATGCATCTTCTCTTATACATCACAATGAAGCCTTTTACTGGCAGGTGTTTGATTTAATTCCAACAGTTTATTTTTGGAGGACAGACTCAGTCCCACAGTATCAATATCCCACATTAGGACCATCTCTGGTCTTCCTGAACCTCTACGTTTGGTCCAGGGAGGTGCCAGATTCCAGAATCAGCATATCTGGTGTAGTCACAATAAAGGTAATAACTAGTTAATTTCATCTTATCATTTTCAAAGAAAACAATCTTAGGCTTCGTTTGGAATGGCTTTCTCACTGTTTCTTAAAGCAACTTTTTAATGCAAAAATTTAAATTTTTGTATTAGAAAACAGCTTTAAGAAGCATCAAGAAAGTCGTCCCAAACGAAGCCTTATTCATAGTCAATTTAAGGCTTCGTTTGGGACGAGTTTATTGTTGCTTCTTAAAGCAGCTTTCTAGTAAAAAGATTTTACTTTTTGTACTAAAAAGCGGCTTTAAGAAGCAATAAGAAAGCCGTCCCAAATGAAACCTAAAGCTAAGGTATTTTATTGGTTTATTTGAAAAGCAATCTTTCCAAATCCTTTGTTGGATTGAAGGAAATTGAAAGAAATGAAACGCAATCCAAATAATTTGTGGGAAGATTTGTGTGCAATCTGTAGCCATTAAGATGAAGAGCAGTTTTCTTTATAAGCTACAGGATATTGAATTTGAGAGATTTAACAAATTTTTGTTTTTGGTTGAAAGGGTATGTACCTGCCATGGGCAATGCTGGCAGTGGACTTGATATTTGGTGTTCCTCTAAAACCTGATATCATGGGTATTTTGGCTGGGCATCTTTACTATTTTCTTGCAGTGCTTTACCCTCTTTCTGGAAGAAAGAACATACTTAAAACTCCTATATTTGTGTATCCTTTTAAGCATTTTTTACTGAAAATTGGATACTTTGCTTTTATTTTTTAAAAACACACTTATTTAGTTTATTTTATGCTTATTTTTATTTTGTATTTCTAAAAGATAAATTAAGTTGTTTTTAAAACTAATGATCTTCACCACCCAACAACACATCCAGCCATTTCCAACCACCACCTTTAGTACCTCCTCCAACCGCCCCTATCAGGGCAAATTATTTTGTGTGAACATCGAATCCCATCCGGAGCCCAATGAGAATGTGCCATGTCACCCCCTATTCGGTACCGCGGCTCGGTATTGTTTGGTACTGAATGACGTGGCTACACATGATTCGACTCTGGACAGCAAGTGTGTCCGGTGTCCATACATGCAGAATAATCTCTCCACTATGAGTTACTTCCAATCAACCCCTCCAGCCGACGCTATTGCCCACTGCATGCTATCTTGTTTAAAATTAAATAAAAATTCATTTTTATCAGCATTTTATATATATATATATATATATATATATATATATATATATATATATATATTTCATTAATTTGAAAACCTTGACCTCACATACGCTGGCAGCCACAAGTTTGTTGCTCACTGGGGGGAAGGAGCCCAAATGAACAGCCCGGTGCAGCCCAACCCACATGCAGGGGTTGCATTTCGTGGAAGAAGCTACAGGCTTAATCAATAGAGAATAATTATTGTTATTGTTATTTCTTATTCAGCTGAGTATTACTGCCCAAGCTTTTTTCTATTCAGCCGCCCATTACCTATCTCATCTTAAAACTTGTAAGCTGGGCTATGCCCACTCTTTTTGTTTTTCAAAATCTATGATTATGAATTTTTCAAAATTAATTTTTGCCGTAATTAGATGAGGTGGTGTGTAGTAGTTTAAGAGTTCGATGGGATGACTGTAATATTTTATAAAGCTGATTGTAAAGTTGTTATGAGAAAAATAATTTAGATAGTTGAGTTGCCAAAAGCAGCTTTCCACCACTTAAGGCTTCGTTTGGGACGGCTTTTTTATTGCTTTCTAAAACAGAGTTTTAGTACAAAAATAAAAAATTTTGTACTAAAACTCCATTTTAGAAAGCAGTAAAAAAGCCGTCCCAAATGAAGCCAAATAAATTTAAGAAAAGTGGTGAAAAAGTGGCAAAAGGCAAAGCCAAATAAAATTATAATTATTGTTGAAAAAACAAAGAAGCGAAAAAGGCTTCTAAATAATGTTAAAGTAAAAGGAAGCTCGACAATTGATCTCAAAGTAGCAGTCACATGTAGGGAGTTGTTCTTAACTTTCTTGTGTGGGCATTGCTCAACGAGACGATAAATTATTAGGTCCGATCACCTGATACAAAAATACATTTGGATTTTCCTCTATTTACAACTCAAACGGAATAGTTACTGCAGCAGCTGCGCTTTGACCGTGCTTTTACTGTAGACAGAGAGAAATCCGGATGTATATCTCTGTCAGGTGACCGGACCTAATAATTTGTCCAACGAGACAAGGATGTGCAACAGAAAAAAAAAAAGTACTGAGTTGGGAACATTTCAAAGAAAATTATACAACCCTAATTTTTTTTTGGATAAAATTGGAATCAGTTACAAAATTAAAAACTCAAAATAAGAGTGGTCGTTGCTTATCATTCCTGACATCTCTTTACATTATAAAATATCAAGGAAGATTTAAGGAATTATTTTGTTGCGGGTATTTTGAGTATACTAATTGAGTGATTAATAAATTCAATTTATTTTTGTTAAGGGGTTTTGAATACCTCAAATAATTCATTTTTTTGTTAATATGAAAATTGCTTTCGATCAAATTTAATATTCATTGTGCCTCATGACCTTGTCACCCTTATGACCTTGGCTCATATCACAACCTTCTAACATCCTCATGCTCACAATTTTTGGGCATCCCCTCACACAAAAAGTTCAAGTCTATGTGTCGTCCTTGTGTCCTTGCGATCTTATCACCCACTTGATGCCTACGACATCACTAAGGCGAGAGATTATTACGTGCGCGCGGAATCTGGATTCGAGAACCTTTCGGATTTTGTGAGTGTGGGCGGTAAAAGTATAGCTACTGTGCACACTGTGCTTTTACTGCACTTTTTTATGTTTTTACTACACACGTACACTCATAGAATCCGAACATTGCTCTGGTCCGGACTCTGTTCGTTCCCTCAAGAACAGTTGATCATGTCAATCTAACTAGGACATCCCATACCCTAAATTCTCTTAAAAAAATATTAAAAGAACATCTATTAGTGCAAATAATCATTTTACTTCCAACTAAAAGCCATTTTTGAATTTATTTTACAATATAAGCCAAATAATCGTGGGTATTTCAATGTCATTATATGGCAAAATTTTCTGAAGCAGCGTGAAGGTTGGATAAATTAGCGGAAAGAGCAGATTTTTGGATTAATTTAATTTAAAGCCAATTCGCCAAACTGATAAGCGCACTCTCAGAATGCGTGCAGCAGTTTCGCGCATTCAGAAGAATGCGCCGAAGCATTAGGCGCATTCTAAGAATGCGCCTAATGCTTCGGCGCATTCTTCTGAATGCGCCAATATGTTAGGCGCATTCTACCCATAATAACAGATGTCTGATTGAGGATTTTGGGTTTCAGCGGAGACGAGATCCGCGAAACCCGCGGACGGTTGCGGAAATTGATAAGGTAATTATTGGGGTGGATGGGCGTTGAGCAGATGAGAAGAAGGAAAAATTTTCTATAAATTAGAGTACCATCCATCCAAGCAATTCGCCTCTTCCCAACTTCCTCATCTTCCTCTCCTCTTTTTCCTGTTCACCCGAGAGAGCTTTGAGGTGAGTTTTGTTTTTTTTTTTTCTTTTCAATTTTTTCTGTTATGAGTAATTAATTATACATTGTCCAGATGATTTATTCTTGCTTCTGATTGCTTATATTTGTAGTTTTATGATTTTTCTGTAATATTTAGAACAGAATGATCCTCTTGGTGAGAAACTTGGTAGCCAATGGGTTCAGATTAGCTTAAAGGAATTAATTAGTTTTCACTGTCAGTTAGTTGGTAACGTGTAATAACTTGAAAAATGTTTTGTTAATGATTTTTTTTTCAATCCTAACAAATAATGGTGGCATGATTAGGATTAAGGTCCATGTTGTGTGAGAATGATAATGAAAAAAAATAGTGATTTTTTATATTTAATATTAATTTTTTTATTTTGATCTATATAACCATTAAATATCTAAATCATATTAAAAATATCATATATCACTAATATAAATTTATATGAAATAAAATATATTTTTTTGGTATTTTATGGATATATTTTGGTATAATTATCATTATATGAAATGAAGATTTTTTGAATAAATAGGATATTTAAGAGTTTTTAACTAAGGAAATTAAAATATTGACCAATATTGAAATAATAAATTAATAATATGGAATAACTAATTTGGAAACTTAAATAAATTTAAATAAAAAATGACTTTACATAAAACAAAAGAATTTACATATAAAGATGGGCAATACTTATAACACATAAATCAAAAGATGGGCAATACTTAAAACATCTAACTCAAAAGAATTTACATATAAATTAGTTGAGCTATCACATGAAGAACTTGTAATATAGCTTTCTAATATAAAAAATTTTTGAAGTAAAATTTTTTTTTACTTGAAAGCCGTTTTAGAAAGCAATAAGGAAGTCATCCCAAATGAAGTCTAACTTCCTGCAAACTCAATTTAAAAGAAATACCGTTCAGCCCTTAGCTCAAAACAGTGAATTAATTAGAAGATTTGTCTTCTTTTTTAGTCAAAATTAAAAAAAAAAGTAATCCAATCAATATATGAAACAAACATGCAACTTAAGATCAATAAAAGCCACTTTTTTTTTACATGAATAAAGGGTGATAGCACAACTTATTAAAGAAAGAAATAAACAAGTATAAGAGCTAGTTCTTCACCCACAAAATGGAAAGGAGAATCAAAATACTCCACCAAATGGAAAGTAAAGGTACATGATAAGCAAAACCAAGGCCACTCTATCTCGCTCGGCAGAAGATAGCAACCAACCATTAGTCTGTAGAGGTCAAGCGTTCTCAGCAATCAATAGGGAATCTAGCTTTACATTCTGGCACAATTTAGTGCCGCATAAGCAAAATGAGCAATACTACACCCAAATTAATGTGTCATTGCAAATATAACAAAAGCATGTTGTAAGAGAATGTGAAGGGCCAACACCACATTTTGTATTGATATATTGGGTAGAGATAGTGTTGAAAAATGTGCTAACTTGTCCGGTTTGTTGGGCATTTCTCTAAGCCAAAATGATAAGGTATGAGTGGCTGGGGATAATAACTCCACCAAGCACAGTGTTCCCAGTAACATAAGTACATAACAGCTAAAATTATTCACATATATAGTTCTAAGAGAACATATAGGCTAATAAGCAAACCCAACGGATAAAAATGAACAAAAGCTCACACACAACATATGAAAACCTCTGACCAAAACAAAATTTTTCTCTCCTTTTCGGGACCGAAATCTAAACCTAGATGTAGATAAAATAAAAATTTATTTAAGAGCTAAGGCATCAAAACTTTCGCAAGAGGGAAAGAGCGGAAGGCGATAACAAAATTGCAAAAATAAAAGAAAAAAAGAAACAGAATGAATGAAGTGGACCGTTCAAAATGATCTAGTGGCCCATCCACGGGGATAGTTGTACTGAGGGTAAATTTTGAAAAGCAGCATGTTTATTGTGTAATTAAGCAAAAAAAGAGAGAGAGATGCACGTTGAGGGAAGAGAGAGAGAGACGCAGGTTGAGAAAGAAATTGTTAAATTTGGACAAATTTTATAACTTAATATAATTTGAAATTTATAATTTATAAATACTATTTGTAACTTAATTTAAAATTAAAATTTATAATTTTAATTTAATTATGTTATAGTTTAAAATAACTTTATCTAATTTAATAACGTTATAATAAAATAACTTCTAATATTATTTAATAGATTTTTTTTAAACTTAAATAAAGTAATAAAATTGATACATTAATAACTTTATAACATAATTTATAAAGTTATTAAATTTAATAAACTTATAAATTTAATTAAATTTAATATATTTACGTTACAATTTTTTGAAAATGTATTTTTTTTTATGTTATAATTTTAATAATTATCTAACTTTAATTAAATTACTGGATTAAATTAAATTAAAATTTTAATTTTAATAACATTATTCGCATTAACCCTTAAATTTGTGTTATTTAGGTTAGAATGTCACGGTTAATGTTATTTTTTGGTGGAGAGCTACGCATGGGGGATGAGTTCACAGCAACATATATTGGTGGACAAAATCGACCAATCATTGTTGATCACGATATTTCACTTGCGATGCTGAAGGAAAGAGTTATGGGGGTGCTCAGGATTAATCCTTCAACAACTACTGTCAGCCTAACTTGTCGACTACGGCATAATGGTGGACACTGTGCAACACCTGTAAACGATGAAGAGGTTTGTGAGTTCATGTTGTTGGAAGCAAGAATTGATCCTGTCGTTGTGTACGTTGAGGCGAAACCAAACAATCATGGTGACGTTGCTGGTCCTTCAACGGAGATACAAATGTAAGCATGCAAAACTTTTAGGCTTGTAGTGGTAACTTTACTTAGTTTAAAACTTAAGCATAATAATTTTTTTTATGGTAGGCCCACCACGTGGTTTGGTGGAGGATTAAGTACAATTGAAATGCAGAACAATTTTTATGGTCAACTGTGTTTGTCAGAGCGTCAAACTATTGTGCAACAACGAGTGTCCCGACGACCTACTGTAACCGAACCTTCAAAAAGAACACCTAGTAATATATTTGTAGAGAACCTAGTCTCTTCCTCATGCTACCCTCAATCAGAACAAAACGAAAATATTTCCTTACACGAAGATGACATTGATAACAACGATGAGGATTCTTACAAGACTATGGATAGTGGTAGTTCTGATACAGGAGATAGTTCTAGTCAACCCGATACTGAACTACAGGAGACAATGTATAATTACACAAACAATGAAAATATCGGTGATGAGTTCATTCAAGAACATGCTCGACGAAACGCCGTTGGATTACAATCGATGGATGCGAATAATAATTTCGAGGATACCTTTAGAACAACTGAAGAATAGGATGGTAATGAACACTGTGATCCTCCTATCATCAATATTGTTAGCTCGACAGAAGCGACAATTCCATCGGAAGTTTATGAAGGACAAATCTTTCATAACAAAGAAGACTTACAAGCTGCAATTAATGGTTGGTCAATCGCACAAAATGTTCAGTACATAAATTCAACTTTCAATAAAACTCGGCTCACAATTTTATGTAGTCAACATAATAATGTGCATAGGCCTTGCTATTGGCGACTACATGCATCACGAAGTAAAAAAATTATGTGGTCTTTGGAAAGTATCATGTGCGGGTCCACCTCATACTTGCACTCAACCTGTTATATCTGGTGGACATCACAATTGCACTTCAAAATTTATATGTAGACATATAATGCCCATCATAAAACAACAACTTGACATGAAACCGAAGGAGATAATTGCAAGAATGGAGTCGAAGTTTGAAATGAAGATTTCGTACATGAAGGCCTGGGATGCACGGAGAAAAGCCATTGAACAAATATTTGGATCGTATGAGGAATCATATCGTTCTGTCCTACGTTTTATGGAAGTGCTACGTATATCCCAACTAGGTACAGTATATAATGTTGACTTAGTTGGAGGTTCACGATTCAAGGCAATTTTTTGGGCTTTCGGCCCTTCCATTAATGGCTGGCAACATTGTCGGCCGGTCCTAAGCCTTGACGGAACTTTCTTGCTTGGAAAATATCAACATTGGTCGCATAAAGAAGACAAATGGCTCTTAGATAACTACAAAATGCTAATGCAATGTTCTCAGGGCGGAAAGGAGAGAAAATTTTTAGATGGCGAAGATTGGAACCACCTGCAACACGGATTTATGTACCACTTCAAATGTTGTCCAACGCAAACACAACTTCAAGGTCGTGTACGAAATCTGCTTAGGAAATGACTATGATGTGTTCTGAAATGTAAGCAAATATTAATATTTTATGTATAAGATTATGGTGCTAACTATCTAAAATTCTTATCGGCCTTTACATATAAATTTGTATTATTTTCATAAATAATAACTCATTCCGCATTTGCTTAAATTTCAGCACATAATGTCATCATCTTCATCAAAGACCTTAGCAATAAAGCGCTCACCAGCTAGGGATTTCCTTCATATAATTCATAGAAAGAAGTTGTTATATGATGGAGCAATTCGATTGTCAGAATCAATGTCGTACCCTATGGATGAATTCTTGGAGGAAAAAGCAAGAACAAATGAATTTTTTCGATGTTCTTTACATGAATGGTCTTGGTATGAAGACGATAGTTTATGTGATACATATCACGAAGTTATCAAAAGTCGTCATCCCATGTATGTGGACGGAGAAACAATTACTGATATGGGCTGGAAATTCGTACGACAAAGGTTTACGAATCACAATGGTCATTTTGCTCCTATAAATATTCTTAGTACAAGAATTAATGAAATCACACAAAAAAAAGATGGTTCCGTTGTGGTCAATGCTGAGAATCCAATAACTGATGTGCAACATTGTATCCTTTATAAAAGGTGGCATACTAATCAAGATGGATTTCTATCAGAACAATATAAAAAGCTGAATATTATAGATGGTAAAAAGAAGAAGGAGTTTCTTGACATAAAAGATTGGCAATACATCCAACAGCAGTTCACAACAAAATTCTTATGCTGTCCAACTCTAACCCAACTTCAAGGGCGTATGCGCATAGTTCTGAAACAAATGTAATAATACTTTGTTTACCATTCCTCAATTATTATGATATGTCATCCATTTTATTACAGAACTAATCAAGTATTTTCTAGAATTTGTGTTAAAGACTATTGGCACTTTAATTTCCCAATTATCTAAAATTATTAGCTGGTTCTATTTTAGATTTAAATATAAAATGTGCTCCAATCTAAAAAAATTTTTTAATTTTTTTTAAAATACTGCTCCAAACTTTAAATGTCGCATTTACGATGCTTGTTTCGAAAATTTAGCCATTAAATAATGCCTTTAAATTATCTAATCTAATTCTTTTTTCAATCAAGGAAACACAAGTATATAAAAGTTCTACATTTTTAAATTTTTTAATGAAATAATTAAATATTTAAATGATGAGATAACAAATTTTATTTCTCAAGTTGATTTCACGTACAAAACTTCTTAATATGATTGTCGCATATATTTTTTAAATTTATACGTATAAAATTAAGAAGATAAAATCTCCATACTTTCACAAAGAAACTAACTAAACTTGGCCAATTATTTTTATAGAGTTCAACATAACTATACTTTATTTATAAGAAATTTTAATATATATAATTTCACACATTTTTTCTCTCATTTGCTGACATAAATATTACCCTAATTTATTCTAATTATTTATTTTATGAAAAATAAGATATTTTGAGTAATGTTATCAATCCAAAAACAAATAATTTAAATTTTTTTTTTTATAAAAAAAATTAAATAACAAATAATTCATAAGTTACTACTTCTAAATCTCTTAATGGCAAAACGAATTATTGTATATAATATCAAAACTATTTCTAAATTTGAAAATTTTAAATTTTTAATATTTCACGACTCTTCTAAATATCAAAATCGACTCTTCTAAATATTATATTTATTAAACAAACTGAATTTTAATTTTTAAATTTAACTCAAAAAGTTTAAGACCCTACTCCCCTACACAATAATCCCACTCTCAGCATAAAATTATCATTTCACAATCAACAAGATAAAACACACTACATCATCCCCTGATTTTCAAGTGAAACGGTACAGAGGAATAACATGCGTATCTGAAAACGAAAAAAAACATACCTCATACGAGAACTGAAAACGAAAAAAAACATTCCTCATACGAAGAAAATTATGCACACTGAAAACGAGGAAGATCAAAACCTGTAGAAAGCTGAATACGCCGACGGCTTGGGCGCATTTTATGCAAAAAAAAATTAATTTGAAGAATGCGCTTAAAGTCATGGCGCATTCATAGAATGCGCCGAACAAGATGGCGCATTCTTTGAATGCGCCTATTAATCTAGCGCATTTGATCTTTTCTAAATTTTTTTAAAAATCTGCTTGAATCGTTAAATCTCGCATATAACCTGCTTGTTCCGAAAATTTTGCCTCATTATATTCACATTACACATGCAACAAAAGGCACTAATGTACAAGCTAGCAATCTATGAAGATTACAATCCATATTTTCATAAGATGCCTGCATGTCTCCCCTTTTGATCTCACTAAAATTAAGCTTTATGATTAGTGGTGTGAATGTTGTAGTAGTGATGTAGTGGATCGTCGAAATTAAGACTCTACCTGCAAGAAGGATTTCGGTTTTCCCAATCCAGGGAAGAAGAATAAAAGCTCTAAGCTTCAAAAGTGTAATATATCATTCAATGCCCTCTTCCTCTACAATATTTCATACTTATAAGGCTAAAAAGGAGTATTCTAGAAGGTAATAAAAACAAACAAGATAAGGTGTCCTAGGGAACACTCCTAGCTTAAGATGCACCGCATCATTCTCCCCTAGCGTAAAAAGGCTCGACTCCGTCGAGACGCATTATTAAAAAGGAGGTTGTTGCATAAGACAGATTCCCGGATTGAAGATTTTGTTCTCAATATTTCTGAAATTAGCAACTTTCCTCTCCATTGAAGCCTCGAATATCGCAGTATCACCCTTGTGTGAAATTTTTCTCCAAACTTGCAATGCCTCCATCATGCTACCTCTCACAGTTTTCATCTTATCAAAACAACAAGCCTCAAGAGACTCAATTATAGGAGAAGTCTCATTGGTAATCAAAGAACCTGGATAAGAGGCAAATACAACCAACGAATCCGCAAAAAACTTATGAGTGGCCCAATCAATAATCTCAAGACATTCATGAATGCCTTGAAGCACAGTTGGCATACCCTTTGTACCAATTGCCCTATCTTTGTCAACTCTGCAATCAGCTTGGAAGGTTCAACCATGATATCTTCTTGGTTCTCAATGGAATCAGAAACAGCCAGCTGCATATATATTCAGTGGATCCTCCTCATTGACAACAGCCAAGAACTGCTCCCACTTATCATCTCCAGCGCCCAAATCATTAACAATACAATACCGCACCATTCTATTTTGGGAATAATAGATTCCTTCAGAAGCTAGGAGACAATCCTTGCTACAGATCTTAGCTGCTAATAGCAATGCCCTCAAATCACCCGGATTTTCATGCTCATGCAGAACTTTTCTTAGTAAATTAAAGCCTCTTCATCATGTCTTACTCCATAGAGGCAAAGAGATAAGGTATACCACCTATCACATCTTGGATACATTCCAGGTAAGACCTCTTCAATGTGCCTTGAAAAAATAATAGTCTGACTGCATTGAGATAAGGCAAATGTAAAATGATCCATCAATGATGGATCCCACTGAATCTGACCAAGATACCAACTGATGTAGTGGATCGTCGGAAGACTCCACCTGCAAGAAGGATTTCGGTTTTCCCAATCCAAAGAAGAAGAAGAAAAGCTCTAAGCTTCAAAAGTGTAATATATCATTCAATGCCCTCTTCCTCTACAATACTTCATACTTATAAGGCTAAAAAAGAGTATTCTAGAAGGTAATAATAACAAACTAGACAAGGTGTCATAGGAAACACTCCTAGCTTAAGATGCACCGCATCAAGTAAGAGGTTAATAACTTCCATAATGAAGATGACTTCCAGTGAAGAGGTGGTAGCCAGCGAGGGTTCTTAATTTGGAGTATCAACAATTGGGAAAAGGGAGGGGCTTGGCTGCAATCCTACAACTATGAAAACTCAATATAGGGAAGAAGTGGCTAATTAGGTGAAAAAAGAGAGAGATTCATTTATGAATTAAAAATAAATAAGAAGTGAGATTAAAAAAATCTAGAAAGATAAAGTAAAGATGGTGCTTGGAGATAGAATATAAAAGTCAAACCTTTAATTTGAGATGCTTTCACTAATGAGAAGAAAAGGAGAAAAAATTTCAGTTATTCATGAGAGAAGAACTAAGCAAAAAATGAGAATAATCGACATATTTAACATAAAAGACTGGAAAAAGGAGAAGACATTCGCACACTAGTATTTTACATTATTTGACTTCATAGCGTAACTGTATTGTGTTGTGGGGTGGAAGATTTTACTATGAAAATGAACAATACTACATCATTAAAGGGAATTAAGTCCATGTCTTCATGACGTGAAAAAGCCAAAGAGAGTAAGATGAAGAAGAGTATATGAAAAGAAGAAACTTCTTTCTTTACACAGTTCAAACTTAACAATTGCATGATTCCCTTAAAAAAAATTTTAGGTAATATATATTTAAAATTAACTGTAAGGGTGTTTTCGTCTTGTAATGATGAGTTATTTTATATGATGGATTAGTGTCATATCATGATTGGTGCTAGAAAATTTTGTTTGCTCTAACTATTTTGGAAGTGGGCAATGCCATGATAGAAAGTACTATTATGAATAATTAAATAGTAAATTTATTCAATATAATCAAGATAAATTCTTAATTATTTCTTATTGCAAAAACTAAATTTAAATTTCAATAGAGAGAAAATCTAGATTTATGTATGGTTTAATCAAATCATACTTCTTCAATGTTTTGATATGATTTTACTATGAAAAATTCAGGTCGTCAATCATCAAGATTAAAACTTGTTTTATAATCAATTGGAAAAATTTAGAAAACCTAAATAGTTTAAGCAATTAATCATATTCTTAAGCCAAGTTAATTAAAAGATTATATGAAGTTCCAAAGATAAATAATTGTACATCATAACTGAGTATATTCCTATTAAAATTTTAAAAAATTATGAATTCATCTTTCTCTAGCCTTTATTGTTTCTTTTGATATCAAGAAGTGTTGTAGATTTTAGACCAAAAACTTGCCACATAATCAATTAAATAAATAACAAGATAAATCAAAACTATTTCACAATTGAAAAAAACTTCAATTTTTACCACCGCGTCGTTTTGGTGAGAAATTATTTTGTGCGGATGTCAGACAGCGTTCACAGAACGCCGTCCGGAGACCAATCAGAATGCGTCATGTCAGCGGTACCGAGCCACGATACCGAGCGGAGTGGTTATGTGGTGCATTCTGATTGGTCTCTGGATAACATTCCGCATCAACATAGAATAATTAATCCGCTTTGATCAAGTGCCAAAGTGTTATCTACTAAATATTTTCTTTCTTTTTTTTGTGAGGCATAACGTCACGACACTTAGGATTAACTAATGGGCACATTTTACCAATATTTTCTCTAATTTTGACTTGATTTCCATAACTTTCATAATTTACTACCTAAATTCTCTTTTAGCAATTTGATTTTCATGAAACTTTGAGTTTAACCTTATGGTCTTTATCCTATATATATATACTGATGAACTAAAATAAGACTCTCTAATCAAGAGTTTTTTTTAGTGTCAGATCAAAGAAACAAATAACTAAAAAAATTTGCTCCTATAAAAATTCACAACATTCATAATTAAAATAAATTTTATTAAAGAAAAATCTCAAAGATGCAATATTCAATTTGCCTTTAAAAAAACTTTCACACCATATAAGAATGTCAACAATCCTTTTGTGCGCTAAACTTCTTTCTTCTCTTTCAAAGACTGAAAATGTTTCAATAAATAGCATGATTTATGCAGCTCAATTTGATCTCTTGGTTTAGATTCGAGTTTCACGTATGTAATATGTTTATTAGTTTGTCTTAGCTTTTGTTTGGGATGACTTTCTTATTGCTTTTTAAAACAACTTCTTAATAAATTTTTGTACTAGGAAGTTGTTTTAAGAAGCAGAAAGAAAGTTGTCCTAAACTAAACCTTAATTAATCTAAATATACAAAAAAAAAAAATGAAATTTATACATACTAAAGTTAGGTTCAAAAGTAAAAAAATTCAATTTCATCCATTTTTATTAAATAAAATATTAATTTAAATTAATTTTCCAAACTAAAGGTGCTACTTTGAAGAGCTATCTCGCAACTAAACGAAGTAACAGCATGGATACCATACAGCATATGGCTATTGTGTAATTACTAATTAGCTTAACCATTACGTCCAAAATATCGATCTCAATTAATAAATAAATAATACAAATAACAATTCCGCCTAAAACTTTGGATAGATTTTAAAAGGAAATAGAAAAAAAAAAAGGTAAAATCGCTCAGGAGCGCTGCGGCTTGGCCGTGGCGTCGAGGAAAGATGACCGGAGCACGATCGGTGCCCAGCCTGGCATCGCGGCGACTTGAGGGCGTACAGGCCGGGGGAAGAGCTGGTGCATATCAGAGCGCGGCAACTTTGCCGGCGGCGGTGGTGGAGGGGCGGTGGAGTTAGAGACAGCGATGCGCTCGCAGGAAGGGCACATTGTGAGGGTGGTTGGAGGAGTCATGTGCATGAAGAATGGAGGGGAGAGTTTCAGAGATCTTAGCTCTTGCACCTCCTTTTGCAGCCGGCGGTTTTCCTCCGTCAGATTCTCGCAGCAAAGCTTGAGGAACTCACAGTCCACCTCTGTCTGCTTCAGCTTCGTCCTGAAATCGATCAAACCCCACAAAATGAAGCTTTTTCTTTCCAAATCTTTTAGTAATTTATCAGTTAGAAATCAGAAAATTATAATATATTTTTAAAAAATGCCCAATGCTTAGCAGCTTAGGGTTGTTTTGTGCCATAAGAAAAAAAATGAGGGCTTTATTTTTTCTTTTAAATTAACTTTTTAGTCGATTTTAAAATATAGTATTATAGAAGCATATATTTTATTTATATTCTTGCACGTTTTTACATATTAAATAAAAATAGAAAAAAAAAAAATACGTCTTGGGTCAGAAATTTGGGAAGAACAATAATGGTTACCTTGCTCTACGATTCTGAAACCAGACCTCCACTTGTCGTGGTCGCAGATTGAGCTTGTTCGCCAACGCCAGCTTTTGCTTCTGCAGCAATTCAACAACTTAGGGTTAACTCCGGCACAAATCAAACTAAAATGAATTGACACTTCCAAATATACGGAAAGAAAACTAACAGGATTGAGCGTGTTGTTCTCCTTGAAGCTTTCTTCAAGAACGGCAGCTTGGTCCTTCGAGAGCCGCAGCTTCTTCCGCGATCCGTCTCCATCCTCCTCATCGCTCACACCACGCGAGCACGCCCGATCCCCATCAATCTCTTCACCGCCACCCGCATAGTATCGGCGCTTTCCTCCGCAGTTCTCTGTGGAAACGGTGCTGTTCGGCGATGACGCACCCGCATCTTCTTCGATATCGATCTCAGCCATCGGAGCGCGGTTGACATCAATCCCCTGCGAAGCCAGCACCGTCCTCTGTTCTGCAACATTAAATCCCCATCAGATAAGCAACTTTTAGTTTCAGATCGAGGGAAGCAGAGCCAGATCACATGGTATATATACCTGATTGGGTTAGACAATGGGCAGTCGGTGGTGGAGAGGAAGACGGCATTAGATTCAAATGGAGCGAGCATCCGGCCTTCGATGAGCTCAGGCCAAGACTAAGCCCGAGATCTTGATCCTTATCGATCAGCATCCGATCTCTCACCTTCTGCCGGCTAAGGTTCAAAGGAAAAGGAAAAAAAAAACGACAGATGGTTAAAGCAAGAAGAAGAAGAAGAAGAAGAAGAAGAAGAAGGTAAGTCAGAAAGGGTTAGATTTGAGGAGGAAGATGAGAGACGGCTTGGTTTATAATAGGAAGCTTTGCTGGGTTGAATAGGCGGCATTTGTTCCCTGCAACAGCTCAAACGGAATAGTAAATTTAATCATGGTTAACCTTCCAGTTGAAACTGTAGCTTTCGTAGTTTGACCGTTGACTTTATTCTCCAACCAATTATTTTTTCTAAAAAAAACTGTAAGAATACCTCATAATAAATATTAATAAAAAAATTTAAATTAAGATTACATATAATATTAAAACATTATTATATTAATTTTAACATTTATTTAATATATAAAGTCTATTCTAATATATATATATATATATATATATATATATATATATATATATATATATATATATATATATATATATATATATATATATATATATATATATATATATTTTTTTATTTTTGTATTAAAAGCAAAAAAAGAAGAGAATTATTTATTGATAATAGAAGCTGATGAGCTTATGTTGAAAGGTGATTAGGTGAAGTGTAATGCTGTCATTAGTGGCTTACAGATGTGGTTGTTGCCATTGGTTAGTTCAGTGTTGGGGTGCAGACTTGGATGATTCTCCTATGCTAAAATTAGAGTGAAGGAGCATCTTCAAATAAAAATTAAATAAATTTATATGAAAACATTTAATAAATAATTTCTCTTATGTCATTTAAAACATCTACTTACAGGCTTAGTTGGATCTTAGTTCCAAATATGGTATAATCTATAGCCATAAGGCACTTGACATTCATGACTCATATATATTATCAAAAAATTATCTTGATCGGGTACGAATCTCACGGCAAAATCAAGTTGGAAAATTTTGAAATTAAAATTAGAACCATTTGAACTATGATTTTAACAAACTTACAGTCGATATGAATGTCTCCAAAATACGAACCCAACAACGCCAAATTCGAACCAATCCAACCCCAAATGGGTCCAAATCAAAGACCCAAAGTGTTGTTGAAAGGTTCAAACCACAATTTGGATTACCAAACGGTTTCCAAACTTGACAAGCTTATAGTCGAATAGAGTGGCTCGATGAGACAAATCCAACGAGCCCAAGATCACTAAATTTTGATATCACTAAGACAGTCAAATGTCCAATAGACGGTCCACGATCAAGGGAAAGCACAACCAATAAAATAAACCTTAAGACGAGTTCTAATGGATTGGCATAAACTAAAAATTAGTTTGATTCTAACCTAAAAAAAAACTGGGTTAGTATATCTTCATGACAATTTAAAAAAAGATGGATTTTAAATTATTAAATTTATTTTAAGATAATATAATAAATGAATGTTCAATTAAATTTTATTTTACATGTATCTCAAAATAAATTCAATGATTTTAAATTTTATTTTAACTATTTTAAAAAATTAGCAAATTCAAAATATAAAATTTGAAAGGAGAAATTGTAGATAACACATGTAATTGTAAGATTTTGATAGACATATATATTTTTTTCTTTTTTATTGAAACATAAACATTTTTTTTTAAATTGTCAATGCTGGTTCCAAACTCGATCTTCTGAGAAATACTATGGGTATTTTTGAAATCATCAATTAGTTTCCTCATAAGAAAACTTTTTAGCTCCGCCATTGCCTAAAAGATAAAGAGATGGAATTATAATGATAACTACTCTTCTGTCATATGTATTTTGCTTCAAAATTGATGAGGTACTAAGCTTAGGACTATAGTTAAATAACTATTGGCAGAAAAATCTAAAATAATTTTAAAACTAGATCTTGGGATTTGCATGTCACAACTCAACACGATAGGACCTGTCCTGATCGGATTGGGTTGTGACAACCGCCGCGATATACTAGCTTGCAACACAACTAAAATAAAAGTCCAATATATTATATGTTTTTTTCTTTTTCATTACAAGCTTAGACATTAATCATCCCTGCTACAAATGAATACAGTCTTTATTATCATTAATGTAAGCTAAAAAAAACTAATTCAATCAATGTGAAGAAGATTATCTCGCCACAACACTCCTCCAACCAAGTTCTCTACCTAAAACACGCAATACACTATATCTTTAGATTTGATCTTGACTAACCAACTTTCAATTCACCTTCCAAATGATTCAACCGGCCGGTCCGACCATTTTAATTCTCCCTCAAACTCACATGATTAATGCAATTCCCCCCCTACCTAATTAATATCACCCCCTCATGCCACAACACTCAACTATCATTGCCAAAACATTAATGATACCACTAATCCATGCACATGATTATTCTACATAGTTTGTGCAATAATTGGCAGCACATTTCATCGTCAAAGGATCGCTTAGATACATCTTGTCCCATTAAAATGATCTTATGCAACTGATCTCACATAATGCCATGAATTTGTTCGTAGCCATTTGATGTGCTAAATTATTCGTGCCATCCTTTTGATATAAAGGGAGCACAAATCACGAAGTTATTCAAAACCTTGCTAAATGTATAGTATGATATTGCCGTACAACATTCTGTGCATGAGATTTTGCTCAACTTTTCTAGATGTCTCCCCTCGCCTATTCAACTACACATCTCCAGGCCCACATCATTCATTTTGTCCCCGATAACTCTAGCTCTCTATCTTCCATTCTCCATCAAATCATCATCATCATCATTTATCATTCTTTCCAACATCTGCAATTTGATGGATGGTAAATGATGGATCTTGCTAAATAAGTTCACCATCCGATTACCCAATACACCTCTACTGACAAAGAAGGTAGCTGGACCACCGCCGGATCACCGCCCGGTCATCAACATCCGCCACATCATGTCTCGGTCACCGACCACCGTCAAATCTCCCTTGGATGCCAACCGCACCAGGGAGAGAATAGTGACCAGAACAGGGAGCCGAGCAATTCATTATTTATCTTTGCCTCTTGTTCTCTCTCTTTTTAGGATTGATGATTTAAATAACTTTTTTTTTTATCTTAATATTTAGAAAAACGAAAATTTATGCAAATAAAAAAATAAATAATCACTGAAATAAATAACAAATTAATATTTAAAAATACATAAATAAATTAATATATATTCACTCAATTGATAATCATATATGGGTCACAAAATTACTGCTTTCATCGTGGTAAGTTTTTCTGTGTGGAGTCCAGACGCAGAACGCCATTTAAAAATCAACCAAATGTGTCAAGTCATCGGTACTGAGCAGTACTGAGTAGTACCGAGCCGAGGTATCGAACGAAAGTATGACATGACCCATTCTGATTGGTCTCCGAATGATATTTGGCGTCCGCACATAATAATTTTTTTTCATTCATTTCATCATTCATTGTGATAGTGGTACCAGATTATTCACGGTGGATGTTAGGATTTCTAAAAATCGGATAGATTATTCACTGTCAGAAATGCCCCTGATAATTACGAGCCATGAAAATGGCTTGGCAGTGAGTCGAGTCGAGCCGAGCTCGATGCACTTTGTACGGTGGAAATCACGTGGGAAGCAGTAAAGGCATGATCACATGGAGCGGAAATAGGAACGCCTTCCACGGCATGTGCGAGCAAAAGGGTGGGAAGATACGGGGGTTGACACGTGGGACCGAGTTGGACTCAGTCGTGGGTGTCATGTTGTTCCCTACAGAGCCGACATCCACCACTCAGAATCATTGGATTTTTTATTTTATTTTACGAAATTAAATCTGATTAATTTGCGGGATGGAGCCCACCTAACTATAATTAAATTTATTAATAATTTAAACAAATCTAATTTTCGAGCAAACGTGGCGGCGGCTCATTGGTTTAGAAGAACAAAATATCCAAATGAGCTTGCGCTCGAAGCTCAATCTGCCAAAAAAAATTTAAGTAAACATTTTAATCATATTTTATAAAAAAATTAAGGGGTTTTTACATACATAACACTTAAAATTGCTCTATTTACTTATCTAACACCAAAACTTTATTATTTACTATTATCACTCCCGTTACCTCCGTTACGTCCTTCACCCCGTCCAAAGAGAACGCCCCGATGGAGCAACTCCACGTCACCCATGCCTGTCGTCTTCTCCACGCCGCCCTCCGGTAGTCTTCTCCAGGATGTTCGAATACATCCAAACCAATCCGAACTGTTGTGCACGTTGGTCGTCTTCTCCACATCAATTCAAAAATTAGGTGTTCACGGTGTCCACGCTGGTCGTCTTCTCCACGCCGCCCACGACGATGATTTTTTTTTTTTTTTTTTTTTGCTGCTACTTGTTTCCCATTAACAAATTCAGAAATGTAGCATTTTTTATTCACAAACGCAGCCTAAACCTTTAAGTTTTGATCTCGCTCATGTTCTGAACTCTCAAAAGTTACTTCTTCCTGAAATTAGTGTACTAGATTCAGATCTCACTATTACAAATAATTGTTGCTATTGCAAAATCTAGGATAATAATCTAAATCTAAGTACACTTCATTTGAAACAAGCCTTCATTTCTTTCTCTAAACATTTTATCTTAAAAGTTTTGAAATGAAAAAGTTATAAAGGAAAACAAATTTGGCACAAGCAGAAGGCGAAGCAGAAGCAGAAGTTTCGGATGAGCCGTCCAAGCGAGGCAATGAAGGCGAACAAATGGATGAGCCGACCAAGCGAGGCAATGAAGACGAAGTAGAAGTTTGGGAAAGATAGGGTTGGGGTTTGCATATGACGGGAGGTAATTAACGGAGTGTTAGTTTTGATGAGAGCAAGTTTTTTCTAGTGTTAGGTAATTAAATAGTGAAATTTGGATGTTAGATAAGTAAATAGAGTAATTTTAAGTGTTAGATATGTAAAAATCCCAAAAATTAATAAGCAAGAACCTTTTTTTTTTTTCAAAAACCATCATTACGAAGCCAACTGAGACAAATTTAGCTGTGCAAAGTTGTTTAATACCAACTTGCACTACCGAAGTCTATAATCTCCTCAACAGCAGAAGTTAAAGAGGATTAAAATAAGAGAGAAGGGAACAAATTGTTTTAAAAAGTGGGGATTAGCTGGTTTCTCTCATAATTAGTAATCATTAAGGGTGAAGAGGGTGTATTTATTGAATGTGAATAACATAATTAAAATATTTATTTTTCTAAAAAATAAAAAAAATCAGGATTAAAAATTGCTCATCTTCCTGAACTAACCCTCGAAATCATTAAAAATGCATGTTCAGAGTTGTTGAATATCCTATGATTAATAGGCCATTAAAAAGCTTAAGAAAACTTTACTCTATGGTACTGTACATGCATGAGATGGGAATATAATCCCATGTATGTGCCATTATTACCGACTAAACAAATCATTAGTGAAAGTGATTAGTTTTCTTAATACTAAATTATTGTGTTTTCTCAATCATTATGGGAAAATGCACGTGCTGCCATCATTTTAGGCTATTTCTTTGACCCTCCTGTCGAGCTGGTCCTTCAATCTGAAGTTGATAACAGCTAATCTGCTGATTTTCTCTCTTATTAAGAAATAATTAATCCGAGTTTTTTATTAATGATTTATTAAGAATGAAGGTGAAGGAGTGCAAATTTGACTATATTTTATGCCATGTATTTGATCACTGACTCACCCTCTTCTTCGGATTAGCGACATCTTTGTAATGGCAATTAGGGTTTTTGCTTTACAGCTATGAGTCTCACTTTGGATTAATTATTCTATGTAGATGTCGAATGCTGTCCAGAGATCAATCAGAATGTGTCACGTCACCCCTTTGCTTGATACCGCGGCTCGATTTTGCTCAGTACCGCTGACATTACACATTCTGGTTGGTCTCCAGACAGCATTCTACGTCAGGCCTCCGCACAGAATAATTTCTCCCCACTTTGACGGCCACAATGTTTAATAAATTGGTGAATATATAACCAATAATAATATGCTAAGTTTGCCCCTATCAATATATATACACACACACACATTATATTAAGTTAAAAGATTATCAGCAAAAATTCTTGTGGCTTTTTTTTGTCGGAATTTTCGACGGTATTTCTGGTGAATCGTCGGAAATTCCCAGCTGACAGACCAAAATTTTGAATTTTTGTCTTTGATCAAACGTGAATTGAGTTAAACGAGCTCAACCATAAGCCAAATTTTTGGCTCGGTCACACCACCAACTTTATTTCAAGTAGGCTTGAATTAGATCGAGTTGGCTCGAGATATCAAAAATATATAAATTATTGTACATATTAATACTTACACATATATTTTTATTTGTTTAATATTTGAATGAATGTTTATATACACATATTTGAATGAATGTCGATGTACATAAAAATATTCAATATGAATCGAAATTAGATTGAACTAAATTTTAATCGAAAGATTCGAGATCAAATTGAATTACTTTGAGCTGATCTTGAGCCAAATATTGGATCAACTAAAGATTGAATGTTAACAACCCAAATTAAAATTAGGTTTAAGTGTTAATTCTCACTAATCCACATTTGTTATTTTATAATAAGCTCAATAAGAAAATAGTATCCACCTCAATTGAATTACTTACAATATTTGAATGAAATACAAAAGAAATGTAGTGATTCACAGTTTAAATAAATTTTTTCTTACTTACAGGTTTGAACTGTATGTCATCTCAAAAAAATTCAGCAAGGCTGATTAATAATTTTCTCTTTAGTAACCAAACCCAGGTATTTACTAAAGAAATATGAACAAATCAACACCACGTTAATCAACTTTCCTTCGGAACAAATGCCTCACCCATGTTTCTAAACTTGGTTCCAGGCAAAAAGGAAAAGAAAACAACAACAATAACATGAAGCCTTTATCCCACTATATGATGTCGGCTACATGAATCCTTTTTCACCGTTGTGTTCAGTTAAGAGTTAAATTCACATTTAAATTTAATAAAAAAAGTCATTTCTAATATTTCCTAACCAAGTCTTTTTAGGTTTACCTCTACCTTCTTAACATAGGTTAAATCTAATACATCTACTCTCCTAATCAGGTCATCAGAAGACTGACGTTGTATGTAACCAAATCATCTAAGGCGACTCTCTCTAATCTTCTCTGCCAATGGAGCTACTCTAACCTTTCTACGAATATACTCGTTTCACATTCTGTTCATAAGAGTGAAGCCACTCATCTAAAAGAAAAAAAAAAAGTTATATGCAACCAACTAAAAATGAAAAAAGAGTTTTGATCATTGACATTTGCCAAACCACTACTAGCATAATAAACATGCCCTTGTGGATGCACAGAATTAGAATTTTCTGTATTTAGACTTTACAAGAAAACGGAGTCTAAATCAAAATGAATTAAAGCAATTAAAACACCAACACAACAACTGCAGCTTGTTGCAGGCTCTAACTAGGAAGAGAGAAGATTCAGGCAAAGCCTGTCATCTTCAAGAAAAAAGGTAGGAAGGAGCCGAACTGACATGATTTATACATGGAGGCACAACATTGACAAGAAAAGAACTACATTCTGGGAGAAAGTTATGTGTCAAAATTTCTCTCTTGCTAACTTTAATGGTTTCTCTTTTGAATGTGGTTGATCACTGCTGGAAGCTGTTAGCAAGTGATGATCCAGTTCCTCCTCGTCATCACTCACTTCCAAGGTTGAAGCATATGAGCCTGATCCATCTTTTTGTACCATTTTCCATCAAAGGGAAGTAAGTGTCAGATCTTAAAAAGTTATTTATATTACACTTCTAAAGAATGCAAAAATGTTCATTTGAAAAAATAGAAGATTTCTTGTATGTTTTTGAGAATTCACTTCTTGGATCTTATAAACAAAATTGTATAAAAAAAAAAAAAAAAAAAAAAAAAAAAAATCAATTCCTGATGAAATAGATGCCGCATGGCTTGTGGAAACCAAAGTCTTTGATGGATCCAAAAATACAATGAATTTGGCATTAGAAAGTTCAGTTCCAAGTGGAATTCTTAAAAAATGAATTGATAATATGAAAACTTTAAAAATGCCTTCTTTGATGGAATTTCCTTTGTTGAACTTAGCCTCATGTGCAACAGCAGGGAAAGATGGTCCAGGTCCGACCAAAACACCAAGCAATCAGGTAAGTGATATAATCTACCCATGGTCCAAACAAAATATAGTGACGCACAAATCAAGGGCACTGATAACAATAATAGTCAATGCAACCAGGAGAGAGATTTTTTTCTCATCAGAACTTTTTTTTTCTATTAAATAAGAATACGGATGATTTGAAGCAGTACCTGTATCATAAAAATTAATAAGAAAGATGATACGGCCTCCTCAGCAGGAAAGGGGGGCGGGCTGGGCCAAACCAGCAGGCCAGTCCAACAGGAGCTGAACCAAGGAGCAGGCTGGGCGGAAAAAGGGAATCAGCCAAGGGAGATTTCAGCCCCCCTTGTGGGGCCCAAGAAAGATGAGTCATTATGTAAGGAAGAAGAATCAAGGGGGAATTATTTAGGTAAAAAGTTCCAATTTTGAATTCAAATATGAGAGAGAATTAATTAAGGAAAGGGAGCTAATTTGGGGAGGGAATTAATTAAGGAAAGCGAATTTATTTGGGAGGGGATTATGAGAGTCCATTTATGACAGACTATGTTGTTATTTTGGCATCATATAGTTTGTTTTCTGCTGCAGTTTTCTTTATGAGTTTCCTAGTGGCGCCTAGGGCTTGTGGGAGAGCCGATCTACCTCTCGAATAGTATATCTATTGTACATTGTATTGTTTTTTAAAGAAGAAATCAGAAAATAGCCATTATCTTTATGTTCCTACGCTTTTCTTCTCTTTTGTTTTCTATTTTTTACTTCAAAGACGCATCAAATTGGCATCAGAGTGAAGTTTTTGGAGGGATAGCTGCAAAGAAAGTGGATGCATTGGAAAGCGAAGTGGACCAAATCAAATCCGGAGTGGAGGAGTTCTCAAACATTGAAGGAAAATTTTCAACTATGGAAGGAAGGTTTTATCCATAGAAAACTGATTTGGAGGGGCGGAGGAGATGATATGGAAGCTCATGGAGATGCAATTCAAAACTCCACCGGTGGTTTTGATTGCTAACCCTAATCCAGAATTGGACCGGGATTCCCTTGGCTGAATATAAGGGAAAAGAGATCGGTCAGGAAGAGTTCGATAAGGAGAGTTTCGTTCATAAAAAAAAAATCACCTCCTAGGGCTCCGATAAGAGCGGATTAGGAATTTTGGATTGGGGGACAGCAAGCAAGGAGTTTTATGGTAGAGGTGGAGTGTCCGATCACTATAGGAGGCCTTTTGGGCAAGGGAGTGTATGACCAGAGGAGGGGGACCGGCCGAGCAATGGGCATCGGGTCATGTAAGGTGGATGGAAGTAAGGTGGGATTTGAACCCTCGATACACGGTAGAGATGCTAGGGCGAGGAAGCTAAAGATGCCGATATTCGAAGGGGAAGATGTGCATGAGTGGGTATACTGGGTGGAGAGGTATTTCACGGTGAACAGATTGAGAGAGGAGGAAAAGCTTATAGCCGCAGGGCTATGTTTGGAGGGGAAAGCCCTTGCTTGGTTCCAGTGGATGTAGAGTAGATATCCGATCCATTCGTGGGAAGAGTTTAAGGATTGTTTGTTGGAACGTTTCCAAGCCATTCGGGAAGGAGACCTACACAAGCAATTTCTGGCATTGACTCAGGAGGGGACCATCATGGAGTATACAGAGAGATTTGAGTTGCTGTCAGGGCGGTTAAGGGGATTTCAGAGGAGGTGCTGGAGGGAAATTTCATGAAGGGCCTCAAGCCTGATACACGAGAGGACCTTCGATTGTTGAGATCACAGGGATTAAAGGAGATGATGGAGCTAGCCTAGATAACAGAGGATCAGAGACAGATGGAGAGGATCAGTAAGAGCAGAGTAGTGGGAGGTTCTTATAGAAGTACCTCGACTTCATTGGTACCGAGAAGGGTTTTTAGGCCTCACCAGGTACTACCGGAAGTTTGTACGAGGGTATGATACGATAGCATGGCCACTGACTGAGCAGCTGAAGGACAGTTTCAATTGGGGGGAAGCAACGACACAAGCCATCGAGCAGTTGAAGAAAGCCATGACCAGCATGCCAGTATTAGCACTTCCTCACTTCAGCAAACCATTTGTGGTGGAGATGAATGCATTAGGATACAGACTAAAGGAAGTACCCATGCAGGATCATCGACCCATTGTTTATTTCAATCAGGTGCTCACTTCCAGGGCGAGGCCCTAGTCTGTATACCAACGGGAGTTGATGGCAATTGTCATGACCATCCAAAAATGACTATTTGTTGGGGAAACATTTTATAGTTAGGACAGACAAGAGAAGTTTGATGTTTCTACTGGAGTAGAGGATGATGATGGAAGAGTATTAGAAGTGGTTATCCAAGTTGTTAGGATATGAATTCCAATATCGCCCAGAATAAGAGAACAAGGCCACAGATGCACTAGCACGGAAGACAAACGAGCCACAGTTGATAGCTCTATCAATACCTATGGTCCTAGATTGGGAAGCCTTGAGACAAGAGAGCGAACTTGATGAGGGTCTAAGGAAGATCAAAGCCAAGTAGTTTGTAGGACATAGACATTTATCCTAGTTATACATTAAGGGGGCCCCAGTTGCTGCATCAGGGGCGATTGGTTTTACCGAAGAGATTAGGGCACATCTCCAAGTTATTGCAGGAGTTTCATAGCAGCATAGTTGGAGGACATTCAGGAGCTCAAAACACCTACAGCCAGCTGTCAAGAAAACTATAATGGGTAGGGATGCGCCGCAATATAGAGGACCAGGTAGCAAGATGTGATGTGTGCCAGAGGCACAAGTACTTGGCAATGACACCATGAGTAATTATTGTGTCCGGACACCGAACACGTCTAGAGACCAATAACAAAACGCCACGTCACTTGAGCACTCGGTATCGCTCGGTATTTGTCCGGATTTCCCGTTTTCTGTCAGGACTTAATAACTTTTCCAGCATGAGGGTTACTATAGCCTCTATGATGTAAATCCAGGATTTGAATCTAGAGACTTAACAAGAGATTATTCAAGTGATATCGATTACAAATTAAATTTTATTCTCAAAACAAGCTTGTCGGAACTCTCCGTTATTAACTATGATTAAGCAAGCATTTACACCTAAATTAGCAAGCCCAAGAAAATAACAACTTCAACAACAGTAAAACCAATGAAAAGATCAACGAGAATCCCAAGGTTAACAAAGCGATGGTCTCACCTTGAGGCCGCTCTCATATACTTACTTCTAGGCTTGTTGGGAGAAGAAGAACCACATGATGGAAGAGATCACTCCTAGGGCGATGGTGCCGTAGATCCGTAGGGAGGAAGAGGGTGGCGCGGATCGTGGAGGCGTTGCAAAGCGTCTTCCTTCAATGATCCAAGTATAGGTTGAAAAGTGATCGTCGACGGTCTCTATGAGAGTGGGTACGATCCGAGCCAAATAATCCTCGACGGTGTCGTCGAAGTCGAATCCGACGTCAAAGAACGGAGACCGGAGAATATCAACTCGTCCGTGGTCGTCGTATTCAAATCCGAAATTCCATTCCGGAATCTCCATGCATCTTTAGTGGGTAAGAAGGTGGTCGCCGCAAGGAAATCTCCGGGGAGGAGAGGAGGGGGGGGGGGGGGCGGCGGCGGGTAGGAGATGGGAAGGGGAGGCCGGCGGTATGGTGAAGATGAGAAGGAGGAGTTGAATGTAGAAACTGAAATTGATTTCAGTTTTAGTGTTTAGGAGGAAAGAATTACGAAATTTGAATTTCCAATTGAATGCAAACAATTCACTAATGGAAATTAATTTAAGGTGGGATTAATGGGGGCCGGCTGTAGAGAGAGGGAGGGGAGGGAAAAGAAAACTGAAATTGTTTTCAGTTTTGGTATGATTGGGTGAAGGAAAATATTTGAGACTAATTGGAATTTCAAATAGGAGGAGCATTAAATGCCTCCATAATTAAATCCCAAAGAAAAGGGGGCCGGCGGCAATATTAGAGGGGAAGCAATGGGGAAAGAGGGAAAAGGGCTTCTAGTTTGTTGTGATGACGTGGCAAATTACTTAAGGTTTCTTAATTATCATAATTTGAAATTGAATCAATTATGATAAAAGAAAAAAAAAACTTTCCTAATTTAGAATCTCAAATTAGGAAATAATTCGAAATTTGAACCTCAAATGCCACGTAGGAATTGGATGGAGGTGGAAGGGCCGGTCGGGTGGTGGATGGCTCACGGCCAGGTGGGTGGCCGGCGGCTGGGGTGTGGCCGGCGGCGGGGAAGCCCTAGGGAGGCCGGCGGTAATGGGGAGGGACTTCTTTGTGCAGAATTTTGTGAGAAGAATGCAAATAGGAAGATGAAGAGCTAAAAAAACTCAAGATAATGATTACCTAGAGAACTCACTAAGAGATCTCGAAGAACTCACCAAGAGATCTATGTTGCACTCACAAAGAGAACATAAAATTTCTTTTCATCAATCATCAATCATCTCATTACAATGACAAAAAGCCTTATATATAGGCTTGACAAGAAATAAAACACAATGACAACAAAGCCCTTGGGCTACAATCAGTACGAAATCCCTCATAGGGGTACAAACGTAAAACATGACATAATACTAACAAAAAGAAGCTAAAACATCATAAATAAAGGCTCTGAATCAGGGCCGTCGATCGTCGTCCCCGGCGATGGTACACATGTCGAAATCTGATGCCCTCATCATTCTCCCCGGGTGGGAGAAAGCTCGACCCTGTCGAGTAAGGGTCCTGAGAACTCTCGTACAGCTCCAGAATGTCGGGGTCCAGTCTCTGTATCTCATCCCGCTCTAGCCAAGTATCCTCCGTCTCCGGCTTTCCTCTCCAACGCACTAAGTATCTGTGGCGGCCGCCGTCCCTGGTGGAAATGATCTCATCACTTAGTATAGTTTCAATCTTCTCCCTATTAGGTAGTGTGGGAATTTTGGGGAGTGGAGGTAAGGCTGGGATCTCACTAGGTATGGACTCACAAGGCTCAATATTCAAAGAATTGTCTGGGTTAAAATCAGGTCCATCAAAGGCTACTAGATCCTCAATGTTAAACGTGGGATTCATGTTGAAACCTTCAGGAAGGTCCAGAACATAAGCATTACTGTTTATTTTAGAAGTTATTTTAAAGGGACCCGCACTTTTAGCATGTAATTTCTTAACGGTCCCAGGTGGGAACCGCTCCGGGCGAATCCGAACCATGACATAGTCTCCAACTTTGAACTCCTTGAAGCGTCGTTTGAGATCAGCGTTTAATTTGTAACTTTCATTACTTTGTATAATTCTTTTGTTAATTTCTTGATGCAATTCCTGGATATGGGATGCAAATGCAGATGCAGACTCTGACACTCTAATCTTAGGACTCATGGGGACTAAATCTATGGGTTGCTTAGGTTGGTAGCCATAAACAATCTCAGCAGGACTCATACCAGTGGTTCGGTTGACAGAATTATTGTATGCAAACTCGGCAATAGGCAGTTTGGATTCCCAATCCCTAATGTGCTCACCCACTAAGGTCCTAAGGAGGTTTCCCAGGCTTCTATTAACGACTTCAGTTTGGCCATCCGTTTGTGGGTGGAAGGCGGTGGAGAATTGTAGCCTAGTACCCATCCTAACCCATAAAGTTTTCCAGAAATAGCTCGTAAATTTCACATCTCTATCCGACACAATCGTTTTTGGGAGTCCATGGAGTCGGACAATCTCATTAAAATATAACTTGGCAATCCTAGAGGCGTCGAAGGTTTTAGCACACGGGAGGAAATGGGCCATCTTGGAGAAACGATCTACTACGACAAAGATAGAGTCATGCTTTCTAATGGTCTGGGGAGCCCTAAGACAAAATCCATGCTGATGTCCTCCCAAGGACGGTTTGGGACGGGAAGTGGGGGTGTAAAGGCCCGTGTTTTGTTTCCTTTGTTTTGCTAGCTGACAGGTATGACAACGTTTGATCAGTCTAGTGACATCGCGCTTAAGGCTGGGCCAGAAAAACCTATACTCAACGGCTGCAATGGTCTTAGCCTGCCCAAAATGTCCAGCTAATCCTCCTGCATGTAGCTCCCACACAAGAAATTCACGAAGAGAAGTGTTGGGAATACACAACTTCTGAGATTTGAATAGGTAACCATCCTCTAGTAAGAAGTCATCCACGGATGGCTTGTCTCCTGCCATAAGAAGTGCATATATGTCCTTAAAGTCAGTACACTCCGGGTAGTCATCCTTGATGCGCTCAAACCCGACAACTTCTGTCCTCATTTCTCTCGTGACCATTATCCTACGGCTTAAAGCATCGGCCACTTTATTCTCAGTTCCGGCCTTATGTCTGATAGTGTACGAATATTCCTGTAGGAACTCGACCCAGCGACCATGACGGGCATTTAACTTCTTTTGGGAGTTGATGTACCTCAACGCCTCATGGTCAGAAAAGATCACAAACTCCTGAGGTAGTAAATAGTCTCCAATACCTAAGGGATTGAATGATAGCATAAAACTCTTTATCGTAGGTGGAGTACCTTTGTCGTATGTCATTAAGCTTCTCACTAAAGTAGGCCACAGGGTGTCCTTCTTGTGACAATACTCCTCCTATACCGATTCCGGATGCGTCGCAGGTTACTTCGAACACTTTAGAAAAATCTGGGAGACGCATAACAGGAGCTTCTACCATTCTCTTTTTAATATCCTCAAATGCTCTGGTAGCGGCAGTCGTCCAAAGAAATTCCCCTTTCTTAAGACAATCAGTTATCGGGGCTACAATGGTGCTGAAATTCCGAATAAACCTCCGATAGAAAGTAGCCAATCCATGAAAACTCCTAACATCCCGGATATTTTTAGGTTCTGGCCACTCATTTATAGCTCGCACCTTCTCGGGATCTGCAGATATCCCTTGAGTTGAAATAATGAATCCAAGAAAGGTCACACTATCGGTGAGGAATTTGCACTTGGCAGGGTTGGCGAATAGCTGTTCTTTCCTCAAAACCTCACAGACCTGAGTTATATGATTGAGATGTTGATCTTTCGAAGTGCTATAGATTAATATGTCATCGAAGTAAACTACTACGAACTTCCCTAAAAAGAGCCTAAGAACTTGAGTCATAACTCTCATAAAGGTACTAGGGGCGTTGCTAAGTCCAAACGACATAACAGTCCATTCATAAAGTCCATCTTTAGTTTTGAAAGCCGTTTTCCATTCGTCCCCGGGACGGATCCTAATCTGATGATACCCACTCTTAAGGTCAATCTTGGAAAAAAGAGTGGCCCCGGTCATCATGTCCAGCATGTCATCTAGTCGAGGAATGGGAAATCTATACTTGACGGTAATCTTGTTGATAGCGCGGCTATCAACACACATTCGCCACGAGCCGTCCTTTTTGGGAGTTAGAAGAGCGGGAACAGCGCAGGGGCTGAGGCTCTCCTTGATGAATCCTCGTTGTAGGAGTTCATCGACTTGTTTCTTAAGCTCGGAATGTTCAGTCGGGTTCATACGATAGTGGGGAAGGTTGGGTAGAGATGCCCCTGGTACTAAGTCTATCGCGTGCTGTATGTCTCGCAGGGGTGGCAGTTGGTTAGGTAAATCGTCTGGGAAAACATCCGCAAAGTTTTCAAGGGGTCTAACGGCGTCGGGGATTGTTTCTTTCTGATCTTCATCTACTTCTCTAGCCACTAGGGCATACATGGGTGCTCCTTGGGTGATCTCAGTCTCCACCTCCTTCGCAGTCAGTAAGTGGAGGCCTTTACTTTGCTTAGTTGAGATAGGCTTAGCTTCAATCTTGGGAGGTTTCGGTTGGGAGGGCATTAGCTTGATCTTCTTTCCATTATGTTCGAACACACAGGTGTTCGTCCTCCCATAAATATGTACGTCGTTGTCAAATAACCAAGGGCGACCTAGGATAATTTGACCTACATCCATGGTTAGAACATCGCACCAAATCTTGTCTTGATATCCCACAAATTCTATCGGGATAAGGCTTCGATCTTTAATTTCTATAGTAGTCGAATTGATCCAAGAAACCTTATACGGGTTTGGGTGCGGGGTCACCTTAAGATTGAGCTTGGAGACCATGGCTGACGAGACTGCGTTGATACAACTACCACTATCTATGATAACCTTGCAGCTCTTTTCTCCGATCTTAATGAAGGTATGAAAAATTGAAGTCCTACGCCAATCATCACTTAACTTAGGTTGGGCTAACGCGCACCTAACAACTTGTAAGGTAACGGGTTCTTCTTCAGTAAAAGAGTCTTCATCCTCATCCACTTGGTGAACCAAATCAGTCTCAGGTTCTTCCTCCTCTTCGTCCACTTCCTCAATTATGGTGACTTTGTAAGGACTAGAACATTGCGAGGCAATGTGTCCGTACCCATGACACCTATAGCATTTAGTCCCGGAATTGGGTTTGGGAGCGTCACGCTCGGGAGTTTTACCTTTGAGGTCCGTACGAGGTGGGGCCGAACTAGCAGGGGTCCGGTTGGCAGTCGATCCTGAGGGTCGGGTTTGAGGTTGTCCAGACGAGGTTCTATACGAATTCGAACGGGAGTCAAAGTGCCTAGTTTGGGAGTGGGTTCTAGAATCTTCGAGGTCGAGAACTAGGCTACAGGCTGCCTCTAAAGAGTCTATACCTCGAGCAAAGAGTTCCGTACGCAGGTCTTCCCTAAGGCCAGCTCTAAACATAGAAAGGATTTGGGTTGGGTGGCGGACTCTTCGCCATTGCAACGGATCAGGAAGTCGTCAAAGGCCGAGATGTAGTCTTTGACGGGCTTGCTCCCTTGGGTTAATCTATTCCACTTATCGAGGAGCTTTGGGTAATACGAAGGAGGGAGATATTTTCTCTTGAGTTCTTGCTTCATCGCCCTCCAGTCCGTGATAGGATGTTCACCTCGAGACTCGCGCATATTCTCTAAATTAGTCCAATACAAGTTGGCTCGGCCCGTGAGTTTCATTTCGGCGAATCTAACCTTCCTAGCCTCCGAGATGTTATACCACTTGAAATAACTATCCATGGATTTGAGCCAATCCAAGAAGACTTGGGGATCGAGGGTCCCATCGTAAGTCGGCGCATCAATTCTAATGTTTTTTAATAATTGGGCATCGTTATCGCGCCAAGGGTTATCATTTCCAACAGGATCTTGATGGGGTCTCGGATTATGACGGTAAGGGTCTCTAGGGTGGCCATGATCGGCTTGGTTTTCCTCGTTGTAAGGCGAATGGGGTCTTGAAGGGGTGTAGATCGCAGGGTTCCCAATACGCTCTATGTTATCTAACCGATCACTGGTTAACCTCCTAAAATCTGCTAAGTCCGTCTGGGTGTTGCGAACTTGCTGTGTAACAGTTCCTAATTGACCCAAAATGAGGTCTAAGGTGGCCTGGAGGTGTTGCGGATCCATGGGATTGACAGGGGTTGAATTGGGTGGGTTAGGGATGGTGGACAGCAAAGTAAAACTGCTGGAAATAGCTCTTACAGCCACCAAACAGCTGCTGGAATGTCAATGGCAGCAACCTACAACGCAAGCCTAAGTTGTCTAAGTGTTTGGGTGGTGTTGGTTTCACTGGACAGCAGCTTCGGACAGCCTACAGGTCACGTAATTGACTCTAAAAGTGCAGGAACAAGTTCTGGACAGCAAAGTCTTCAAGTGTGGTAAGTGCTCTAAGCGGTCGGGTGAGGGGCAATAGCTAAGACAGCAACTAGGTGAAGTGAAATGCTTGTTTGCTATGATAAAAATGTGCAGGAAAATACCGGACAGCACAATAAACAGGGATTAAAACTATCTAAAATGATGCTATGCATGTAAACAACTAAAGACAAGTTGAATTAAGCTCCTAGGATGCATCTAGCACAAGTAAAGCATGCTAGCCATGCTCTGATACCAAATATGATGTAAATCCAGGATTTGAATCTAGAGACTTAACAAGAGATTATTCAAGTGATATCGATTACAAATTAAATTTTATTCTCAAAACAAGCTTGTCGGAACTCTCCGTTATTAACTATGATTAAGCAAGCATTTACACCTAAATTAGCAAGCCCAAGAAAATAACAACTTCAACAACAGTAAAACCAATGAAAAGATCAACGAGAATCCCAAGGTTAACAAAGCGATGGTCTCACCTTGAGGCCGCTCTCATATACTTACTTCTAGGCTTGTTGGGAGAAGAAGAACCACACGATGGAAGAGACTCCTAGGGCGATGGTGCCGTAGATCCGTAGGGAGGAAGAGGGTGGCGCGGATCGTGGAGGCGTTGCAAAGCGTCTTCCTTCAATGATCCAAGTATAGGTTGAAAAGTGATCGTCGACGGTCTCTATGAGAGTGGGTACGATCCGAGCCAAATAATCCTCGACGGTGTCGTCGAAGTCGAATCCGACGTCAAAGAACGGAGACCGGAGAATATCAACTCGTCCGTGGTCGTCGTATTCAAATCCGAAATTCCATTCCGGAATCTCCATGCATCTTTAGTGGGTAAGAAGGTGGTCGCCGCAAGGAAATCTCCGGGGAGGAGAGGAGGGGGGGGGGGGGGGCGGCGGCGGGTAGGAGATGGGAAGGGGAGGCCGGCGGTATGGTGAAGATGAGAAGGAGGAGTTGAATGTAGAAACTGAAATTGATTTCAGTTTTAGTGTTTAGGAGGAAAGAATTACGAAATTTGAATTTCAATTGAATGCAAACAATTCACTAATGGAAATTAATTTAAGGTGGGATTAATGGGGGCCGGCTGTAGAGAGAGGGAGGGGAGGGAAAAGAAAACTGAAATGTTTTCAGTTTTGGTATGATTGGGTGAAGGAAAATATTTGAGACTAATTGGAATTTCAAATAGGAGGAGCATTAAATGCCTCCATAATTAAATCCCAAAGAAAAGGGGGCCGGCGGCAATATTAGAGGGGAAGCAATGGGGAAAGAGGGAAAAGGGCTTCTAGTTTGTTGTGATGACGTGGCAAATTACTTAAGGTTTCTTAATTATCATAATTTGAAATTGAATCAATTATGATAAAAGAAAAAAAAAAAACTTTCCTAATTTAGAATCTCAAATTAGGAAATAATTCGAAATTTGAACCTCAAATGCCACGTAGGAATGGATGGAGGTGGAAGGGCCGGTCGGGTGGTGGATGGCTCACGGCCAGGTGGGTGGCCGGCGGCTGGGGTGTGGCCGGCGGCGGGGAAGCCCTAGGGAGGCCGGCGGTAATGGGGAGGGACTTCTTTGTGCAGAATTTTGTGAGAAGAATGCAAATAGGAAGATGAAGAGCTAAAAAAACTCAAGATAATGATTACCTAGAGAACTCACTAAGAGATCTCGAAGAACTCACCAAGAGATCTATGTTGCACTCACAAAGAGAACATAAAATTTCTTTTCATCAATCATCAATCATCTCATTACAATGACAAAAAGCCTTATATATAGGCTTGACAAGAAATAAAACACAATGACAACAAAGCCCTTGGGCTACAATCAGTACGAAATCCCTCATAGGGGTACAAACGTAAAACATGACATAATACTAACAAAAAAGAAGCTAAAACATCATAAATAAAGGCTCTGAATCAGGGCCGTCGATCGTCGTCCCCGGCGATGGTACACATGTCGAAATCTGATGCCCTCATCACTCTAGCTTTGCCAAGAGGGTGTGGTGGGAGGTGACGATGGATTTTATCGAGGGATTGCCATGTTCGGAGGGATTTCCGATGATATTAGTAGTAGTTGATCTTCTGACCAAGTATGCAGATTTCGTCCCTCTAAAGCACTCCTATATCGTGGTCTCTGTGGCTACTACTTTCATACGGGAGATAGTGTGCTTACATGGATTCCTAGAATCTATTATGTTAGATAGAGACAAGGTGTTCCTTAACCACTTCTGGAAGGAGTTCTTTCGTTTATATGGGACAGTCTTGAAAAGAAGCATGACATACCACACCTAGATAGATGGCTAGATAGAGGTGGTTAACAGAAGTGTAGAGACCTATTTGAGACGTTTTGTATCTGATACACCGAAGAGTTAAGCAAAGTGGATTGCAAGGGCTGAGTATTAGTACAACACTTCGTACCATTCAGCAGAATAGATCACTAATTTTAGGATTCTCTATGGGAGCGATCCACCTCATTTAGTGCATTATGGGTAGAGCAATACACCAGTTTCCAATGTAAATCAACACTTAGTGGAGTGGGATAGGATATTGGTAGAGCGCAAAGGACATCTGTTGCAGGCCCAACAGATCATGAAGAGAAAGGCTGATAGGCAAAGAAGAGAAATACACTTTGAGTTAGGAGATATGATTTACTTGAAGCTAAGGCCCTACCGACAGAAGACACTAATCATGAGGAATGAAAAATTATCTCCATGATACTTTGGCCCTTACGAGGTTTTGGAGTGCATAGGAAGAACTCACAGCATTTCATGACTCACTGCAAAGAAGAGCGATAGGAGATCACACACTGTCTTTACTACCTCCAACTTTCACAGAAGACATGGAGGTCATTTTGAAACCTTTGAGAGTAGAAGGGTTGTGCCAAGGGGAAATAGAGGCACAAGAAGAACTCATCTTGTGGAAAGATTTTCCATAGCGCAAAACTACATGGGAGCCATACGAGACGATCAGAAGATAGTTCTCATCCTTCCACCTTGAGGATAAGGTGCATTTTTTTTTTTTGGGGGGGGGGGGGGGGGGGAGTATTGATATGACCTGATCAACAGGAAAGAGTGGCGGACTAGGCTGGGCCAACCCAGCCGACCGATTCAACAAAAGCCGAACCAAGGAGCATGCTGGGCAGAAATAAGGAATCAGCCAAGGGAGATTTCGGCCCCCCTTGTGGGGCCCAGGAAAGATATGATTGATTATGTAAGGAAGAGGAATCAATGAGGAATTATTTAAGGAAAGAGTTCCAATTTTGAATTCAAATATGAGAGGGAATTAATTAGAGAAATGGGACTGATTTGAGAGGGAATTAGGAGAGCCTATTTAGGGCTAACTATTTTGTTATTTTGGTATCATGCATTTTTGTTCTCTGTTGTAGTTTTCTTAGTGAGTTTCTTAGCAAGGGCTAGAGTTTGTGGAAGAGCTGATATATTTCTTGAATAATAGATCAATTATATCTTGCATTATTTTTTAAGGAGAAATCAAAAAACAACAATTATCTTTGTGTTCCTACACATTTCTTCTCTTTTGTTTGCTGTTTTTACTTCCAAGATGTGTCAAAAGATCAACTAGATGCCAGAAATATTAAATAGTATTATTAAATATTACATTTGGAGATCTTGTTTCCAACTAATTTCTTTCGCTTCTCTTACTTTTAAAGTTAGAAGTAGCTTCATATCAACTTGAGGTTTAAATGAACCTTAGCTCTTAGTGAATAAATCCTAGGAAACATGAAGATATATGACGTTCATTTTTAAAGCAACTATGCTCGTATCTTAGTTGTATCTTTCACGAAGGGGGCAAAAAAAAAATTTCAGTCATGAGATCATCCCTTCATGGGCATTTGAGACACACCACAAAACATGCATATTTACCATCGAAGCACATTGAAAAAAATGTAAATTGTAAGTACAAAAATGAAATATAGCTAGAGTGCTACATCAAAAGCAAGCTTTTAAGAAGAATCAGCAGGGGGGATAACAAGAAGATAAAGCTGAATCCAAAACAAGTAAGATAAATAGGCTATAGTCAAAATGGTAGAAACAACAACAACAACATTCAGCCTTATCCCACTGCATGGGGTCAACTATATAAATCTTTTTTTTGCATTGTGTCCTATTAAGAGTCAAGATGATAGAAAAACTAACAAAAACAAGAGTTGTGTAAATTGCAAGTACAAAAATGAAGTTTAGTTAGTAACCTATACCTAAATTCAAAAGCAAATTTTTAAGGAGAATCAGTCAGGGGTCTAGCAAATTGTATAAAGCTAAATCCAAAACAAGCTAGATTAAATAGGCTATAGTCAAGATGGTACAAGTCTAACATAAATGAGTAGAATAACTGCAGCTTACCCGAGAATGCTGAGTGATCAGGTAAATGCCTGACTGTTGTCACATGAATGTTTTCTGGTAGAAGGCAATTGCATAAAGAACCTGAAACTTTCAAAAAGCAAACAAATTAAAACCTAATGTTGCAGGAAGTGAGAAACTCTTTAGAATATATTTTACCTAGTCTGGCAAGCCGATTCACCCATCCTGGAACAGGCTTTCCAGTGAGATGCATACAAACATCATTGGTGAAATGATTGCAGTTCTTCACTATCAAATTGTAAGTGTCGCCATGATATTTTCGAGAAAGTTGCTCGATAAATGATCGGAACTCATCTTGGGGCATGGTAGTGGTGCCCAACCACACGGTCCGTCTGTAGATAAAGCCAGGGCAGCCTCTTGGTTCTACTTCAAACACTCCACTTGTTGGGTAGTCATGGGCTCCAAAGCCGTATTCCATGCCATGAACTGGGTTATTTAGTAAAATAGTAACATTAATCACTGAATGGGAAAAATAAATAATTACAAACTTATGGGAATGATGATATTGTGATCTCCTCACATGCTTAAAATGAATGATTTCTAGCAATCAAGATCAAACCTTGAGTTTTGCTTGATAGCGTGTTCAGGAAATTGCGTTTCATAACATAATAATGCAAGCTCTCAAGGAATTTCACAAAGTAATATTTGAGTTCTAGGATAGTTATTTCTTTTTACCATTTTTTATTTTAGATTACCCGACAAAATTTACTATTTATTGCATTAAACACAGAGAACAAAGTAGATAATGGAACAGCTGGGGGAGGGAGTTGCTTTTGGAGGCTTAGAAGTGCTCGCACTTATTCTAAACGCAATATATATATAGGTATAGACTAATATCCTTCTAGAAGGATGGAAGCTTTTGTCCTCATACATCTACATTTTTTACTGAGATTTAAAGTAGATAAAAATAAAATAAAAAAGTAACTGAAAGTTATCTTTTAGCTACTTTAGAACTCAAGCATTAGAATATCTGGGTGAAGGATGGAACTCCCTCTCTCTCTCTCTCTCTCTCTCTCTCTCTCTCTGTATATATATATATATATATATATATATATATATATATATATATATATATATATATATATATATATATATATATATATATATATATATATATATATATATATATATATATATATATATATATATATATGTGTGTGTGTGCGCGCACGCGCGCTTGTAATTAATATATTGACAAAATTGACAACAGTGAGTTGTACGCCTATGTTTAAGAAAAGCTATAGTTATAGAAATGTTGCGTCCTGGAATATTCACGGCTGTAGAGAAGTATATAGTTTAACGTCTTAGCATTGTACAAAGATCCATCACACAAGCAGATGAAAGAGAGAGGGTGCATCATTTATAAGAGACGCCAGATTTTTTACGTGGAAACCCTGGAAAAGGGGAAAAACCACGAGGCATGGCCCAATTTAAATGAATCCACTAGTATTTGCAGTTGATTACAAATGAGGCACTTCCTTGGGAGAAGACATTGGCTTAATGTCACAAATGTACATCATATAGAGCACATTATATGGTGGGAGTTACAATAATCAACATAGACATATTTGTTTGGTTAGTAGAACCATAGTCGATAGGACAGAGGTCGGAAAGACAGTAGTATGAGATAGAAGTTGGAAGGACCGTAGTCGGCATGAGACTGAGGTCAGAAAGATCGTTGTCCGGCGAGGGAGGTCGGAAGGACCATAGTAAGCGACAGAGGTCGGAAGGACCGCAGTCGGCAGGAGACTGAGGTCAAAAAGATCGTTGTTTGGCGAGGGAGGTCAAAAGGACCGTTGTAGGAGAGGGAGGTCAGAAGGACCGTTGTAGGCGAGGAAGGTCGGAAGGACCGTAGTTGGTAGGAGACTGGGGTCAGAAAGACCGTTGTCTGGCGAGGGAGATCGGAAGGACCGTAGTCGGCAGGAGACTGTGGTCAGAAAGACTGTTGTCTGGAGAGGGAGGTCGGAAGGACCGTAGTCTGCAGGAGACTAGGGTCAGAAATACCATTGTCTGCCGAGGGAGGTCAGAAGGACCGTAGTACGCGACGGAGGTCGGAAGGACCGTAGTCTGCAGGAGACTTGGGTCATAAAGACCGTTGTCTAGAGAGGGAGGTCGGAAGGATCGTAGTCTACAGGAGATTGGGGTCAGAAAGACCGTTGTTTGACGAGGGAGGTCAGAAGGACCGTAGTAGGCGACGGAGGTTGGAAGGATCGTAGTCTGCAGGAGACTAGTGTTAGAAAGACCGTTGTCTGACGAGGGAGGTCGGAAGGACCGTAGTAGTAGGGCGGTACTCTGACAAAACTCCGGGAGTCAGGTGGTGGTTTGGCAGAAGTCCTGGCCTCAGGTGGTGGTCCGGCAACACTCCGGTGTCAGGCGGTGGTCCGGCAGTGGCACTTCAGCATCAGGGGGCACTTTGGCTTCGGGTGGCACTTCGACATCCTTGGATGGTCTGGAGGTGGTTCAATAGAACCTGGTGGCGGTGCGACAGAACTTCGGTGGCGGTGCAGTAGAACTCCGACGGTGGTCAAGGAGGAGCTAGGCAGCTGGAGCTTTCTTCCTTCTCTTCCTTCTTCTCTTTTGGCTATTCCCCACCTTCTCTTTTAAGAGGAAATGGGGCTCTATTTATAGAATTCTTGAGTGGCATAGCTTGTAAATAAGTGGAAGATCAAGTGTAAATTGGGAGTGGTTTGGATGGACGACCGATCTTGATTCCTGCGATCATGCACCGTTAAATGGACCTTTACTATCTTAATGATATTGGAATTTGATGATCTTGAGATAGTTGGATTTGTCTTGTCGAGCCGCTCGATTCGATTATAAGCATGTCAGGATTGAAGATCGTTTGGAAACCCAAATTGTGGTTTGATCCTTCCAAGAGTGCTTCAAGTCTTTGATTTGGACTCATTTGGACTCGGATTGGGTTGATTTTGGTGTCGTTGGATTCGTGTTTCCGAAACGCTCAGTTCGACTGTAAGTTTGCAGAAATCAGAGTTCGGATGGTCTCAATTTTAATTCTTGAAGCTTCCAACTTGATTTTGCTTCAAGATTTGTGCTTGATCAAGATTAATTTTGGATGATGTATCAAGAAAGATAATACTTGCATGGAAAATTCATCTCAATCCGCCTACTGAATGTAAAGCGTTGTGTTTGAAGGATTTGAACCCAGGCCCCCCGTTTGGAGGCATGGGCAGTATCTCTGGGTCAAAAATCCGGTGGCTCCGATTACCAAACAATATCTTTTCTTTGTCCTTTGTTGTCTTCATAGAGAGCAACTTACAGATGGGCCATCAAACATAATGGAAGCAAGTAAACATGAATGGATCCAGGGAATTATCGAAATCTAAACCTAATCACCATTCCCAACAAGCAATATACAGAAAACGCACAGAGGCTTGTATTCCAAAACAAAAATAAACATTACAGTTTAACAAATGACGAAAGTAATAAAAGCATAACATAGCCGAGATAAAGATTATTATCCCTTTGTCTTTCAATCATTAGCTATGTTGCAATGCATTTAAAGATAATGCTTCAGAAGCCAATTATGCTTCATAAGGAAAAAAAAAAACCAACAAAATTTGTCCCACAGATGTTGAGGATATCCTCACGCCAGAAGCTTCTTAGGACCATCTCCAGAGATCCTATTTGCATATCAACCAGCAACCGTCAACCAAAATTTGTATAACTTGAACAAGCGTCTTTGGCAGTTCATCCAACCATGCATATTAGATGAACCATGTTTTCCTTCTTGAAGTCGGCCATTCCTGCAATTCTTTCTAAAGCTTATGCCCACGGTGCTTGTATAAAATGATTTGCTGGTAAACAGCCTAGCTGCTTAGGTCAAATGGCAGATTAAAAATCTTACATATCTGTGTATCATGTAATTTAAAATTTTATAATGTAGATCAAATCAAGGATGAGGATGGAAAGAAGAATTGATAATTTTTGTATAGTCTTTCATTATCTTTCAAAATAAGAACTTATAAAGCATGGTGTTGAAGGACAGAGCAGAGTTAAAAAAAAAAAAAACAGTGAAGAGTTAACTTTTCTAATGTCATAAATATGACATCTAGCATATTTTCATGTAAGAAAAAAAAAAACAGAGAATTCTGTTAAGCTGGGCATGGCTGGTCGACCCTGGACCGCCCAGGTTGTATTACAGGCGGAAGTTGGGTCCGCCTCAGCACCTTTCCACCCCCCTTGGGGTGGGGCCCAGGGATTAATGCAAAGGGAGGAGGAGGCTAGGAGGGAAATTCAAATTGGAAGGATTATTTTGGGTATTTGTTGGTTATTGTATACTTTAAGTAGTTTTGTTAAACCTAGGATTCAGTTTTTATGTCTTGTTTTGCTGTTTTTGAAGTTTACCTAGGTTGAGAGGCTCTAGCCGGCGGCTAGGAATTTGAGAGAGCCAGATCTTCCTCTCCTATTGAAGATTCATTGTAATCTTATATATATCTTCTTCCGTCTATCATCAATTAAAAGGTTCTCTTGTTATTCCTCATAGTTCCTCTTGTGGATTGCTTTTGGGTGTGCTGAAGTTAAAATTCAGCCAAGGGATTATTTTTATTTCAACAAGTACTTTCTATCAAATTGATATCAAAGAATAGATATGGCTACCTATGGTGGAGAGAAAGGTAGAAGTGTTGGAAGGAGAGATCGCACAATTGAAATCCAATTTTATTAAAAAGATTTCAGATTTCGAAAATCAATTTTTATCCGTCCATGAGAAGATTGATGGGAAGTTTGTCATCATGGAGGAAATGATGAGAAAGATATTTGAGTTTCAAACCAAAACGGCATAGTCAGAGGCGAAGGGAGCCACTGGCGGTCAAGAGAGTGGGGGAAACCCTAATCCGACAAGAAGAGGAGAAGAGCAGGAGGTGGAGATTTTGGAAGGAGAAGAGAACATGCTTTCCGTAGAGCCTATTCCTAGGGAGTAGACAAGTAGAGGATATGGGGAAAGGCGTGAGGATGTTAGGTATAAATGAAAGGGTGCTGAATTTGAAAGGAGACATGAGGGGTGCTGATTTTGGAAGGAGGAGGGGGATTTTGACGAAGGTTTTGGATATGAGCGTAGAAAGGATGATGAATACACTTGGGAAGGCCCATCCCTTTGGGGAATGTTAAGTTTTGGGGGAAACATGGGAAATAGAGAAGATTCGAGGGTAAGAAAGCTGAAGATGCCTATGTTTGAGAGAGATGATGCACATGGGTGGATCTATAAAATGGAAAGATATTTTGCCATCAATGGGTTGACGGAGGAGGAGAGATTGACAACAGCTAGCATGTGCTTGGCGGGGAAGACACTGGCATAATACTAGTGGAGGGACATAAGGTCTATGCGGAGCTGGAGGGAGTTCAAGAACTGTCTGTTGAACCAGCTGGGGAGGGGACTTTTATAAGCAGTTCTTCGCTCTGACGCATGAGGGATCGGTGGTGGAGTACCGTGAGAGGTTCGAGTAATTTTCCAGGTGACTACACCTGCTATCAGAGATTGCATTAGAAGGGAACTTTATAAAGGAGCTCAAACCAAAGTTTCGGGTGGCAGCTGAGATGATGAGGCCTCGTGATTTGGAAGAGGTTATGGAGCAAGCCCAATTAGTAAAGGATTAGAAGCACCTGGAGAGAGGAATAAGAGGTTCGTAAAGGATGACCATCACCTTTTTAGCACATAAGAGATCGACACTAGGTATTCCTCAGAAGACCATGAAAGAAAAGACTGTAGGAGGGGGAACTGAATGAAACTTCAAGAAGCTAACTGAGAATGAGCTACAGGAGAAGACTGCGAAAGGGATTTGTTTCAAATATAATGAGAGGTATACACCGAGGCATAAGTGTAAGCATTAAACTCTTCAGATTCTCACCGTCTGTGATGACAAGAAAGCTGAGGACAGATATGAAAGTGAGACAATGGTGGTGGAGGAGGAAGAGTTGCATTTAGACGTGGCAAATGTCTCCTTAAACTCAGTAGTGGGATTCCCTCCAAACCATAACATGAAAGTGAGAGGAGAAATAACAAACATAGAGGTAGTAGTATTGATAGATAGTGGGGTTACCCACAATTTCATTTCCAACCAAGTTGTTGACCAATTGGGGATGAAATTGTTAGACACGGGTTCTATAAGGTGATGATGGGCACATGGAATGTGAAGATAGGTAGAGGGGTGTGTAGGATGGTGATTTTGATCATATAGGGGGTTCATGTGAGTAAGGAATTTTTTTCATTGAAGTTAGGGAGCACTGATGTCATATGGGGATGAAATGACTACAAACCTCAGGGGATACCAAGGTCAATTGGGGAGCACTAACGATGAAACTATTGGTGGAGGGAAGAAGGGTGGTGATCAAGGGAGATGCAAGGTAATCCAAAGCCATGGTATCTCTCAAAATCATGGTGAGGACTATACAGGAGATGGGAGGAGGACTTCTAATGGAGCTGCAGAGCTTAGCGGGGATCAGATTGGAGGAGGGCGAGACATCCCTCTTTCAATACAACCGCTTATACAGCAGTCTAGTAAGATCTTTCAGTCACCTTAAGGATTGACGCCACAAAGAGAGTAGGGGCACACCATCAACTTGAGGGAGGGGGTTTCACTGATCAGAGTCAGGCCTTATCGCTACCCTCAAAACCAGAAGGATGAGATTGAGAAGCTGATCTGAAAGATATTGGATACATGGATCATCAGGCCGAGCGTGCGCCCTTTTTCTAGCCTATTTTTACTGGTTAAGAAAGACGAAAGTTGAAGATTCTGTATGGACTACCAGGCCCTGAACAAGAAAGTGTCAGACAAATTTTCTATTCCAGTGATAGATGAGTTATTGGATGAGTTATATGGAGTACTGTTATTCACAAAGATAGATCTGAAGTTTGGATACCATCAGATCAGGGTGAGAGAGGAGGAAGTCCCGAAGACTAAATTCATGACACATTAGGGACACTACGAGTTCTTGGTGATACCGTTTGGCCTCACCAATGCCCTTGCTACATTCTAGTCCCTCATGAACAGGGTGTTCTAACCATTCCTCAGGAGATTTGTATTAATTTTCTTTGATGACATCCTAGTATACAACAGGTCGGACGAGGAGCATTTGGAGCACTTGAAGGTGGTGTCGGAGGTGTTACAGAAGCATCAGCTGTGGGCCAACATGAAAAAGTATTGCTTTGCACAGTTCATGTGGAGTACTTGGGGCATGTGGAATCTCAGGAGGTGGTGGCAATTAATCAAGACAAGATTGAGGCTATGCTGAAATGGCCGCTACCTAGGACCCTGAAAGAAATAAGGGTTTCCTATGGTTGACCAGATATTACAAGAGATTTGTGAGGGGATACAACACTATAGCGTGGTCACTAACAGAGCAACTGAAGAAAGAGAGTTTTATGTATGGCGAGACAATTACCCAAGCCTTTGAGAGACTAAAGAAAACCATGACCACAGTACCGGCCCTAGCCCTACCAGATTTCAACCAAGTTTTTGAGGTGGAGACTGATGCATCAGGATATGGATTGGGGGCAATGCAGAAGCATAGGCCCATCACTTTAGCCAGATGTTAACAGCTAGACCTAGGCTGAAGTTAGTCTATGAAACGAAGTTGATATTCATTGTGTTAGCTCTTCATGAGTGGCAGCCTTAGTTACGAAGCCGACATTTCATCATCAAGATAGACCTGAGGAGCTTGAAGTACTTGTTAGAGTAGAGGATGGTGACCAAGGTGCATCAGAGGTGGCTGTCAAAGCAGTTGGAATATGATTTTGAGATCTAGTATATGCCAAGGCTAGAGAACAAGGCGACTGATGTCTTATCCAGATGTGTGAGAGAGCTACAAGAGTTAGCCATTTCGGTAACATTGATGTTGGATTGAAGGTGTATTAAGGAGGAGAGCGTGCAGGAAGAGGAGCTAAGGGGGATTAGGGCAGAATTACAAAGGGATGATAGTAGCCACCTTGGTTATTTCCTATAAGGAGACAGACTGTTGTACCAGGGAAGATTTGTGTTGCCACATGCCTTAGTCCATATTCCTCACCTTCTACAGGAATTCCATGGGAGCACAATTAGTCATAGCTCCTGAAGGATTATTGCAGCCTCTAGCCCTTCCAGAGTATGGGAGGAGGTTACTATGAATTTTATTGATGGGCTACCCAGGACTAGGGGGATACAATCATTTTGGTGGTGATGGACAAATGGAGCAAGTATGGTCATTTTATTCCCTTAGAACATTCATATATGGCAGTGACAGTGACAACAATATTCATCAGAGAGGTGATGAGATTGCATGGGATATCAGAATCGATAGTGTCTTACCGAGATAAGATGTTTCTCAGTCACTTTTGGAGGGAACCGTTCAGGATGCAGGGGACCGTATTGAAGACGAGCACCGCTTACCACCCCTAATTGATGGGCTACCCAGGACTGAGGGGGATACAATCATTTTGGTGGTGATGGACAAATGGAGTAAGTATGGTCATTTTATTCCCCTAGAACATTCATACATGGCAGTGACAGTGACAACAATATTCATCAGAGAGGTTATGAGATTGCATGGGATATCAGAATCGATAGTGTCTTACCGAGATAAGATGTTTTTCAATCACTTTTGGAGGGAACCGTTCAGGATGCAGGGGACCGTATTGAAGACGAGCACCGCTTACCACCCCTAGACGAACGAAAAGATAGAGATGATAAATAGGAGCTTAAAAAATTTTAGATTTATTGTAATGATTCATTGCTTTTATTATTAATCATTTTGAGTTTTATAGATAATATTTAATCATTAACTATATTAATTGCTATTGATTATATTAGATTGAGCATTTCTTATTGATTTTTTAATCATTGTACTAAAAGCTTTAGTGAATTTTAGATTATTGTTGGGCTTTTAAGCTCATTATGTGGATTTTAATGATTTCAAGTAAGGGCATGAGTCATGACAAGTTTGAGTGAGATTGACATAGATTCTCAAATTTTTTTTTAGATTTTACTCTATATATTTTTTAATTCTTTTATAGTTAGGAATTTGCTATGATGCACCGACACTCCGTTTTAAGAGGCAATGCAGTGTCGGACACGTGTCGGACACGGACACGCGTCCGACACGGCACGGACACGTGTCCGACACGTTCTGGGTGTGTCCGGGTTTAAAAAAAAAACTTAAGCCGGACACGCGTGTCCGGTTATTTCATATTTAAAATAAAAAAAAAGAAAAAAAACACCTAATAAGCCCGTTTACATGAAATTGCCCTATCCCGTATTTCATTCATTCGAGCGAGGTCGCGCAGCCATCGAGAGGAGTCGCCTTCAGAGAGTCGCTAATCCCGCACCGTCGAGAGGAGAAGCTGCCGTCCCGAGCAGGCGAGCTTCAGACCGTCCCGAGCAGAGGAGTCGCGCAGCCGATCGAGGCTCCAGCCCGCACCGTCACCTCCAGCTTTAGGCTATCCCAAGCAGGCGACCTTCCGACCGTCCCGAGCAGCCGTTCCAGATTTCGGATCTAGATTTTTCTGCCATTCGTCATTCGTCATTTCTCTGTAAGTTTGACCTAGAATTTTTTTTGCCATTGGTCATTTCTCTCAATTTTTTCTCATTTATCATATAGATTTGTGTTCACAAGAGCATGTTAATTTTTTCTGAAATTACTTTGATTGTTTTGGGTTTTGAAAAAAAAACCTAAATCTCATTGTTAAAATAGGAAGTTTTAATATAATATTACCTTAATTTATATGTAGTATATTAAAAATTATTATGCCGTGTCCACGCCGCACCCTTGTCCTATATTTTTAAAAAATGCCGTGTCCCGTGTCCGTGTCGTGTCGTGTCCGTGTCGCCGTGTCTGTGTCCGTGCATCATAGGGAATTTGTGATAGATTAGTAATTGTAATAATCTCCTAACTAATATAAATGATATTTTGGGTAAATAAATAGTCAAATATCTTGATACATACAATTTTAATTGCTTTCGATGGTTATTGTTCATATTGATGATTTATAAATGCTCTAGTATATTCTTAAAATGATAAATAGATAATTCTTTCAAATTTGATTCAGTGACGTTACAAATTTGTATAAGAACAGTTGTTGGAAGAATTGATTGAATTGTTACTAGAGCTATAGGAAATTGATTGCAAGTCGAGTAGATTGGGTAGATTAAGGTATATTGGTTTGTATCCATAATTGATTGCATAAGTGAATGATATGTGATTGAATGAGCTATAATAGAAATTGATTGCGTTTATCAAGTTCTGATTTGTGATTTATTTCAATTTGATTTACGAATTCTTTTTTTTTTTCTATTGATTTTGTGTCCAAATTCTTAAAAAAAATACTGGGGATGATATTTTTCTAAGATGAGTAGATTGCAATAATTCAAAAAATTTTAAAATAGTTTTTTTAAACGAAAATTCTAAATTTCAGCAAAATGCCTTATAGAAGAAGAGAGAGAGAGAGAGAGACGAGAGAGAAGATTGTTCGAGGCTTTTTCATCCATCCATTTTGTTCAGATATTCCTTCTATCTGTAATAAGTAACTCAAATCTCATTTAAATTTTTAATAATTTTGATTATTATATATATTTTTTGTATTGAACAAAATCGATTATTTTCTATTGCATTTTGAGTGTGGCATTTGTATAAGCAAGAAAGACTGGCTTTTAACAGTATAAAATGGATTAATTGTTAAAACATAATATCCTGTGCAGGAGGGTGGGCCGACAGGCTTTCCTTTAAAGATGGTTTGTGATATTATCTCGGTTCTAGCATGTAGATGGCCAATTACATTGACAGACGGAGAGTGACGACTCTTTATAGATTTAATGAAGCCACTTATAATGATAATTGATTAATTGGAAAAGTGGTAATTGATATGACTGATGACCAACTAGGAATCAGTCAGGGTAAAAGATGTTGAAAACACCACGATAAAGTTAGATGTATTGTCTTGCTAAATCATACATTGATCAATGCATATAATGATAGTATTATAACATTGATAAATATATTAATATCATTGATAGTATTAAATGCATTGATAATACAAAAACAGCTGAAGCATATGAATAGATAAGATAGATTATTTTAGTGATTTATGAATGATTTTTTCCCTATTATTGTACCAATTTATTGAATTTTATATAAATTATTAATTTTTAAATTTGTTGTAATGATTTCTTACTTTTATTATTGATCGTTTTGAATTTTATGAATAGTATTTAGTCATTAATTATATTGATTACTATTGATTATATTAGAGTGAGCATTTCATATTGATTTTTTATTCATTGCATTGAAAGCTTTAGTGAATTTAAATTATTGCTAGACTTTTGAGCTCATTATATGAATTTTAATAATTTCAAGTCAAGGAAGAGGTCAAGATCAGTTGGAGTGAGGTTGATAGAGACCCTCAGGTTTTCTTTAGATTTTATTTGTATCTTCTTTTATTTTTTTGTAGTCAGGAGCTTGTGATAGGTTAGTGGATTGTAGTGATCTCCTAGCTAGTGTAGATAATAATTTAGGTGAATAAATATTAAAATATTTTAATGTATATAATTTTAATTACTTTCGTTGGTTATTATTTATATTGATGATTAATAGAAGCTGGTAAATTCTTAAAAATAAAAAATAGACAATTTTTTTACACATGGTCCAGCCCTTGCATGCAGTCCTGCGTGCACTCACAATTGGCTCCCGTGGGTGGGGTCAATCCAGTAACCCGACGGGTCGACTCTATGGGTGCAACCGAGTTAAGCAGACTCGCGAGCCTACTCGAGCTCGACTCGTTAATGAACTGGAGAGTCGAGCTTATCGAGTTTTGTGCTCCAACTTGAGTAGAATTTTGAGCTCGTTGGATTATGAATGCAAAAGATGGGCTTGGACATGAAAGACAGGCTCAGACGCGCACAACAAGCTTAAATGAGGAAGGTGGGCTAGAATGTGGACGGCTAGCTCGGACTGCGAAATCAAGATGCTTGATGAGCTCATTTTCAGTGGCATAAGCCGAGCTCGAGCTCCATTCGAGTTCAAGATCGATATTTGGTTCTCAAATTGAGATCGAGTTAGTCCTGACTCGAGCTCGACTCAACTCGTTTGCACCCCTAAGTTGAGTTCGTGTCTAAATTTTTGACCCGTTCAAAACATTGGGTAGGGTTTTGGTCAACTATATTGGACTCGGGTCAATTTCTGGTTCAACCTGAATCCGACCCGAGTACTTATTTTGACACCCCTAGTGATTTTCATTAAATCAATAAAGAGTCGTCACTCTCTACCCGTTGGCATAATCGATCATCTGTTATAAGCTACAACCAAGATAACACCACAAACCATCTTTAAAGAAAAGTTTGTCAGCCCACCCTCCTGCGCAAGGTAATAACGTTTTAAGAGCAAACCCATATTAATTATAGTGTTGACAGTCAACATTCCTCAAATGCAAATATCACACTCATTTACATGAAATATAATAATATAGAAATGCAGTAAAAATATATATATTAATTCAATGCTTCAGAAAATCATAACTCTTATTTTACTTGGTGAAACTCAATAATATTATAGTCAAAATGTTTGTACAATCTGTATCTATCATATATGAAAAATAACATGATAAAAACTTAATAAATCAGGAGCAAACCCATTTTTATCGATTTAGGAAAGAAGAAGACCGTCAAACTCAAAATCATTGAAAATTAAATGAGATTTGGGTTATTTACAACGATTAAAAGAAATTTATGAATAAAAATGACAAATAAAAATGCCCCGAACACCTTTATCTCTCTTTCCTCTCTCTTCCTCACCATTTCCCTCTCTTCCTTGCATGGCAAGCTTCGGCAGAGGCAGTGGCTTAGGCATTGAGTGCTTAACCCAACGCCGCATGCTGGATCCAAAATTACTGTATAACAAAAACTCAAATACCATACCAGCAGGTTTTAGCATCAATGTGCTCTTCAAACTAACGTCATACCACTCACAAGCACAGCGCCGAAGCTCTCTAGTTCAACTATAATTTAAGTTTTTTTTTTTTTAAATACATTTTGTTTTTTTGGGTTCACACAGGAAAGGCCATCATCGATGAATCCTTTAGCACAACTATTTCGATACGAATAGTAAGTACACTTGAACTATAATGGTAGCCACAAGCTGAGCGCGAGGAAGCAAGTTTGTGTCTTTCTTGGGATAATCCTTCCAAGCTTGGTCGATGAATTCCATTGGTCGCTCACCGCCTAAGGTGATTGCCCTTCCCTTATTCACCCTTATTCAATTTCAATATAATATACAATAGAAAATATCAGAATTTCGCTTTTTGAATCGAGGGTTCCTAATTTCCAGACTTATATGAATCTTATTTCTGATCTTATTTATTTTAAGAAGAAAAATCTCATTTTTTTTATCGAAGAAATTATGAATTGAATCGAGATTTTCTTTTTATCGAAAACTTACAGCAGCTTGCTAAACAAAGGCTAAGAGAAAAAAGAGTAAAGGGATAATCGGCATAACGCCTACGATTGGATTGTAAAAGGCATAAGCCTCGGGTAATTTGGCGAATAAAAAACTACTCGAATAAAGAGTAGAATTAAGACAAATACAGCTTAAACTAAAGATATTAAACATAACAAATATTCTTTTCTTGTTCTTAAATATTAAAATGAAATTGAAATGATAAGAAATTATCAGATTGGATTGAGTTGTTTTTCTGAGGGATTTTTTAAAAGAAAAAAGCAGATAAAAGAAAGAAATTCTGATTTTTCTTTGACTTCTCCCCAATCAAGAATCCTTCCTTACATTATCCAATCAAATAAGAATACAAGGAATTCTATTTTTATACAATATCTTAATTGAATTCTAAGTAATGATCGAGTTACTTTGAGAGAGTGCCTCCCGTAAGAGGGAGAAGTACTCCAAGTCAAGGGAATCCTATGCAAGCCCCAGGAATTTATCTGAGAGGCGACTTTCCTTGACTTGTTTTGCCAAGTTGGGTTGAATCCCTTAGTTACCATGTGACAATATATGAAGGTGATCATTCTTGGATGCGTCTTCACTGTTGAGACCTATCGAGTCCGACTTCTCTTATTAGGACCTATTAAATACCTGTGCGGCACCTAAGAAGGCATCTACGAGTATACATAACTAATCATGTACGCCTTCTGAACGAAGATGGGAAAGTCTGAAGGAAACAATCATAACCTTTGACTATCGAACCAATTCGAAATTTCACCTAAAAGCCTGAAGCCAGTCAGCTCGAACGAGACCCAAAAGTACATATTTTAGTCAAAACCATAAAGAATTTGATAAGAACCACAATTCAACAGCTGACAGAAATAAATATCGCGTCTATAATTACCAAAACAACTTATTGATAAGTAAGAAAACCACACCTTCGATCCCGGAGTGGAAAATCCCAAATCCGAACCAATAGAGGTAGTTGTTGATGGGGCTGAGATCATAAACATTTAAGTAGAGATGCGTTCTGCTTCCGCTGCTCCCCTCTCCATTCTTATGCTCTTTAGCTGAAGAAGATCTCGGCAAAAAAGAGCGCATGTTTTCCCCAAGCACACAAAAAGAATCTACAGAAACAGGTTTTCAACCTTAGCAATTCCGAATCAGCACGAACAAACGCATCTTCCTGGCGTAAACTCGAGCCCAAAAGTACAAACCCTAGTTTCCCCAAACCAGGAATGAAGGCATCGCCCAAGGCTCATCGTACCTTAGCCAGCACGCAACGATTGAAGTCGAGCCGCCATGAAATGAGATCGTTTTCCACTCTAGATGAAATCCTATTGCCAATTTGTCCTCAGCTTCCTCTCTTTCTGTGAAAGAGTGGGGACGAAGAGGAGGGAAGGAGCCGAGTTGCGGGAAAACGGAAAACCTGAGCTTTTTTTAACTATAAAAAATAAATGAAATTCCAATAACTGAAACCCCGGTGTTCGCAATATTTACCGATGCCCCTTACAATAATTTGATACGTGGAAATAATTACCTATTTGGCGCGACTTCCAACTGCAGCGCAAGGATGATTGGATAATCATATGTTTGCTGTTTGGATTTGTCCACGGAATTAATAACGGTGGGATCCCGTGCTTGAGTTAGGTGGGGCCCAACGGGTTAAATTTTGAGATAGTTTAATATGATTTTGGATTATCGTAAATTATTTTTTGACTTATTGATTAAAAAAATATTCCAAACAATAATTCTAATTATTATAATTTTGATTTCAATATAATTATTAAAATAATAAAATTAAATATTATTATTGGACTAAATGTCCAAAAAAATTATTATTATTTTGAATGTCTTTAGTCTAACATTTTAATTGTTTTCTTGAAATATTTTAAACCTCATAATATCCATTAAAAAGGTAAACAAATCTAATCTTTTAGAATTTAAGAAGTTCATATCCATAATATTATAAAATAAATAAATAAATAAATAAATAAATAATATCCATAATATTATAAATATTTGACTAATCAGCTATAGTATTTTGTAAAGATAATTGTGAAATTATTGTTAGAAAATATTTTTTTAAATTATTGTATATACTAAAAATATGTTCTTTTTCAAAAAGTTAAATAAGATTTCGTTTGGTACAACTTTCTTACTGATTTATAAAATGTAGTTTTAGTATTTTTTTTTTCAAAAAAAAGTTGTACTAAAATTTCGTTTTAAAAAGCAGTACGAAAGTTGTCCCAAATAAAACCTAAATGTTTTTATACAACTATCATATATTAGTAAATTTATTATAAAAAATAACTTTTCATTACATAAAATTTTGAAAATTAACAAGAAAGCTACAAGAAAATCATAATCAAACATAAATGTAGTTGTGATATGAAAAATAAAACAGAAAAATAATATAAATTCTTCAAATTTAAAATCAATTTAGGAATAAATCCAATAATTATCAAGCCCATATTTATAAAATTTATAGTAGGATATATTGCCAATAATTTTTGCATTTTAATTTATTTATTAAAATTTATGCAACCATCATTTTTATTCTATAACAATTTTTTTGAACCAATGATTTGAATACTTGAATACAACTTATTTTATATGAATAATAATCTATATTTAAAAAAAAAACTACATAAGAATATATTGTCATTATTTGCATTAGGATAGTCCTAAGTGCCATTTGGCTTGTGTTGAGATTATTTCAATTATTATTATTATGGGTGTCAATATTTGACACGACACGAAAACCTAACCTGGACCCCACCGGAAAATTCCTGGTTGGAACCGACCCGATTTCTAAATGGGTCAGGTTCGGGTTGACCCGACGGGTTGCCGGGTCAACCCGCGAACCCGTTTTAACCTAACCCTCGCGCGACAGCCCGCGACCCTGCTGCACGTCTCGCTGCTGCGACCCCGCGCGACCCCGCTGGCCACCGCTGGCCGCGGCTGCCCGCGACCCTGCTGCCCGCCCCGCTGGCCGCTGCTGCCCTCGACCACCACCCGCCGTGCGACCCTGAGCCGTCGCGACCCTGCGCCGCCGCGACCCGCTACGCACGACCCTGCGCCGCCGCGACCCGCTTCGCGCGACCGCTCCGCGCAACCCCGCTGCTGTGAAACCCTTATGTTTGAAAAAAAAATTTGTGCTGTTAGTACGGGACGAACCGTCTGTACGAACTGAATAAATTGTGAAGAAATCTGTATGGTTAGTACGTACGAACTGCTAGTACGAACAGAGAAAATATGCATGTTCGTATGTACGAACCTGGAAGGGTCGGGACGAACCCATACAGAGAGTTTCGTCCAGGGATGAAGAAATTGGAATTATTTTCGTCTGGACGATTTGAGTCCAGAGAAGATCATCCTGGGACGAATCGGGACATCGTCCAGGACGATCCTGCTTAATAAATATCTAAATAGTATCATTTTTGAAGAGAGAGAAAGCCCAGGAGAGAGAAAAACGAAGGGAAAGAAGAAAAGTGGATTTTTGGGCGACTCCGGCTCGTTTTCGTCCGTCGCCTTAGTTGGAAAAGTTGATCGACTCGAAGTAAGGCACATTTCGCCTTTCTTAATTTTCAGAAACGAGAATTTTAACGACTTTTCTGTTCCGGATTTTGTTTCCGTTAGCGAATTTCTAGTATTATTTTCTTCTGACAAAGGTTTTACCGCGTAACTTTTGGTATGTTTCTGAGATGATAATTGTGCACGTTTTAAGTATTTTATGGAAGATTTTTACCGGATATTTTGAATTCTGCGGCGTTTTAATTGAATTGCAAGTTATCAGAATGTTGAAAAATTTTATGTCAGTACAGTAAAAGTCTTATAATATTGTTGTGGATATTCTGTGATAATTTGGTAAATTTCTGAATCTGTGAATTTTGTGTAAATTCCGTATACTACCGTTATGCCGCTGATTTTTCGTACGAATTCTGCCGCCGCGACCACGCCCCGCCGTGCGACTGCTCCGCGCGCGACCCTGCCCCCGCTCGCCCAGTGCGATCAGTTTTCCCGGGTCGGGTTAGGGTCAACCTGTTTGAACCTAGGTCAGTTCCGGGTCCGACCCGACTCGTGACCCAAAATTGACACCCCTAATTACTATCATATATAAAATCACTTATCTCAACATAAATTAAAAGGCTTTCAATTCATCATGATACAAATTATATTAGAATAGAGGCATAATTCGTAGAACTAGCTAGAACTAGCTGCCTCTTTTTTGAGGATTGACAAAATAAGATTATGAAATGCATATAAGATTATGAAATGCATAATCTTATGTATGAAATATAAAATGAATATTTTTTTTTTTAGAATTTGGGCAACTATATTTATTGAATGTGAAAAAAATGATTAAAATATTTATTTTTCTATGGAAAAAAGCTCTTCTCAGTTCCACCTTGGGTCGTTATACAATATTCTTTTGTTATACAAAATTACGTAAGCATATCTCAACGTAATTTGCATTACAATCGACTTAAGAGTCATTTGATTTGCATTGAGATTAGTTCAACTACTATTCTCATATAGAAATACTAATCTAAATGCTTTTAAATTCATCCTGATGCAAATTACGTCGTCAAGCTATTGGTATATAATTTTCTTTTAGTTGAGATTAGAAAAAAATATATAATGGTTCTATGATCTAATAGAGCGGTGCAAAATGTCTTTGCATATCTGCCCCTCTATAAAAATAACCTAAGAAACACAAAAGATATTGCTAATTTAATTGATACGTCATGCAAAAATTATCTTGATCGGGCACGAATCTCGAGGCAAAAGCTAGTTGGAAACTTCAAAAATTAAATCCAGGAGCATCCGAACTCCGATTTCAGCGGGCTTACAGTCAAACTGAGCGTCTCGGAAATACGAACCCAACGACACCAAGATCGACCCAATCCGAGCCTAACTGTGTCCAAATCAAGGGTCCAAAGCGCTGTCGAAAGGTTCAAACAGCAATTTGAGTTACCAAACGGACTCCGATTTTGACGAGCTTATACTCGAATCGAAGGGCTCGACGAGACAAATCCAACGAGCCCAAGATCACAAAATTCCGACATCACTAAGGCCTTCAAATGTCCAATGAACGGTGCATGATCGTAGGATTCAATATCGGCCGTCCATTGGACCACTCCCTATTCGCCCCTGATCTCATGCCTATTTACGGGCTATGCCACTCCAGAAAATCTATAAATAGAGCCCTCATTTCTCATAAGAGGGGGAGAAAAGCAAGAAGAGAAGGAAGAGGAGAAGGAAGGAGCTCCTCCTCAGCAGCCGCCGGACCACCGCCGGACCACCGCAGGACCTCGCCGGACCACCGCCGGACCACCGCAGGAACCTCGTCGGACCACCGCCGGACCACCGCAGGAACCTCGCCGGACCACCGCAGAACCTCGCCGGACCACCACCTTAAGGCCTGACGTTCAGCCCCTACGTCCTACTGAAGACCCGACGTCCTGCCAAAGATCCGACGTCTCATTCAAGGCCCGACACTCAATCCCTACGTCCTGCCAAAGATTCGACGTCTTATTCAAGGCCCGACGTTAAGTCCCGACGTCCTACTGAAGACCCGACGTCCTGCTGAAGACCTGACGTCCTGCTTAAGACCCGACGTCCTACTCAAGGCCAGACCATCAACATCCGATCTTCCAAGTAACACTGGGACTAACACCTGACTCCTTATCTCCTACCGCCTACGGACCTTCTGACCACTGTCGCCTAATACGGTTCGTCCGACCTCCATCACCAGACAACGGTCTCCGGCCGACTAAGGTCTCCTGCCAACTACGGTCTCCGGCCGACTACGGTCTCCGGCCGACTACGGTCTCCGGTCGACTACGGTCTCGGGCCGACTACGGTCTCCGGCCGACTAAGGTCTCCTGCCGACTACGGTCTCCTGCCGACTACGGTCTCCGGCCGACTACGGTCTCCTGCCGACTACGGTCTCCGGCCGACTAAGGTCTCGTGCCGACTACGGTCTCCTACCGACTACGGTCTCCGGCCGACTACGGTCTCCTGCCGACTACGGTCTCCGGCCGACTACAGTCTCCTGCCGACTACGGTCTCCGGCCGACTACGGTCCTTCAGGCCAAACAAACCTGTATATGTAACTCTTACCATGTAATGCAATCTATATGATGTACATTTGCTATATCAATCCAAGGCCTTCTCCTAAGGAAGGGCCTCATTTGTAATCGACTACAAATACTAGTGGATTCATTCAAACTGGGCCAGGCCCCGTGGCTTTTCCCCCTTTTTCAGGGGTTTTCCACGTAAAAACTCTGGTGTCACTTATGAATGCTACATCCTCTCACTTATCTGATTGTGTGCTGGATCTTCGTACAACGCTAAGACGTTAAACTATATATTTCTCTACCGCCGCGAATATTCCAGGACGCAACAGTTTGGCGCCGTCTATATCCCAGGGGGATCCGATTTGACCTCTTCCACACAGGTTAACGTCGTCGAGCAAAGGCTCCGACATACAACCTCGGAAAGGTCCTACATCCTTGGTGGATTCTCTCAACCTCTTCCACACAGGTTAACGTCGTCGAGCAAAGCCTCCGACATACAACCTCGGAAAGGTCCTACATCCTTAGTGGATTCTCCCGACCTCTTCCACACAGGTTAACGTCGTCGAGCAAAGGCTCCGACATACAACCTCGGAAAGGTCTCATATCCTTAGTGGATTCTCCCGGCCTCTTCCACACAGGTTAACGTCGTCGAGCAGGGCTCCGGCATACAACCTCGGAAAGGTCTCACATCCTTAGTGGATTCTCCCGACCTCTTCCACACAGGTTAACGTCGTCGAGCAGGGCTCCGGCATACAACCTCGGAAAGGTCTCACATCCTTAGTGGATTCTCCCGACCTCTTCCACACAGGTTAACGTCGTCGAGCAGGACTCCGGCATACAACCTCGGAAAGGTCTCACATCCTTAGTGGATTCTCCCGGCCTCTTCCACACAGGTTAATGTCGTCGAGCAGGGCTCCGGCATACAACCTCGGAAAGGTCTCACATCCTTAGTGGATTCTCTCGACCTCTTCCACACAGGTTAACGTCGTCGAGCAAAGGCTCCGACATACAACATCGGAAAGGTCCTACATCCTTGGTGGATTCTCCTGACCTCTTCCACACAGGTTATCGTCGTCGAGCAGGGCTCCGGCATACAACCTCGGAAAGGTCCTACATCCTTGGTGGATTCTCCCGACCTCTTCCACACAGGTTAACGTCGTCGAGCAGGGCTCCGGCATACAACCTCGGAAAGGTCCTACATCCTTGGTGGATTCTCCCGACCTCTTCCACACAGGTTAACGTCGTTGAGCATGGCTCCGGCATACAACCTCGGAAAGGTCTCACATCCTTAGTGGATTCTCCCGACCTCTTCCACATAGGTTAATGTCGTCGAGCAAGGCTCCGACTTACAACCTCGGAAAAGTCTCACGTCCTTGGTTAACGTCGCTAAAATGTCGTCAATAGACTTCTATCTGACTTCTCCATAATGTTAAAATTCTTCCCAATTTTGAATTTCCTCCTACGCTAAACTTTTGCCTTGCAGGACTTTCGACGGACTAATACACAACGCCGAAATTCTTCCTATTATCGGACTAATACCCGTCGTCGGGCTTCTGCTCGTCGACGAACTTTCGTCGGTCTTCTACCCGACAATACTTCTACCCGACGTCGGACTTCTGCTCGTCAGCAGACTTCTACTCGACGTCAGACTTCTGCTGGTCAACGGACTTCTGCCTGTCGTCGGACTTCTACCCGACATCAGACTTCTCCTTGTTGTCGAACTTCTGCTCATCAGTAGACTTCTACTCGTCGTCGGACTACTGCCCGTCGATGAACTTTCATCGGACTTCTACCCGAGGCCATACTTCTACCCGACGTCGGACTTCTCCTTGTCGTCGAACTTCTGCTCATCAGTAGACTTCTACTCGTCGTCGGACTACTGCCCGTCGATGAACTTTCATCGGACTTCTACCCGAGGCCATACTTCTACCCGACGTCAGACTTCTCCTTGTCGTCGAACTTCTGCTCGTCAGCGGATTTCTACTCGTCGTCGGACTTCTGCCCGTCGATGAACTTTCATCGGACTTCTGCCCGAGGCCGTACTTCTATACGACGTCGGACTTCACCTTGTCGTCGAACTTCTACTCGTCAACAGACTTCTACTCGTCGTCGGACTTCTGCCCGTCGATGAACTTTCATCGGACTTCTACCCGAGGCCATACTTCTACCCGACGTCGGACTTCTCCTTGTCGTCGAACTTCTGCTCGTCAGCGGACTTCTACTCGTCGTCCGACTTCTGCCCGTCGATGAACTTTCATCGGACTTCTGCCCGAGGCCGTACTTCTACACGACGTCGGACTTCTCCTTGTTGTCGAACTTCTGCTCATCAGTAGACTTCTACTCGTCGTCGGACTACTGCCCGTCGATGAACTTTCATCGGACTTCTACCCGAGGCCATACTTCTACCCGACGTCAGACTTCTCCTTGTCGTCGAACTTCTGCTCGTCAGCGGACTTCTACTCGTCGTCGGACTTCTGCCCGTCGATGAACTTTCATCGGACTTCTGCCCGAGGCCGTACTTCTACACGACGTCGGACTTCACCTTGTCGTCGAACTTCTACTCGTCAACAGACTTCTACTCGTCGTCGGACTTCTGCCCGTCGATGAACTTTCATCGGACGTCTACCCGAGGCCATACTTCTACCCGACGTCGGACTTCTCCTTGTCGTCGAACTTCTGCTCGTCAGCGGACTTCTACTCGTCGTCCGACTTCTGCCCGTCGACGAACTTTCATCGGACTTCTGCCCGAGGCCGTACTTCTACACGACGTCGGACTTCACCTTGTCGTCGAACTTCTACTTGTCAACAGACTTCTACTCGTCATCGGACTTCTGCCCGTCGATGAACTTTCATCGGACTTCTGCCCGAGGCCATACTTCTACCCGACGTCGGACTTCTCCTTGTCGTCGAACTTCTGCTCGTCAGCGGACTTCTACTTGTCGTCGGACTTCTGCCCGTCGACAAACTTTCATCGGTCTTCTGCCCGAGGCCGAACTTCTACATTACGTCGGACTTCTCCCTGTCGTCGGACTTCTCCCTGTCGTCGGACTTCTACTCGTCAGCGGACTTCTACTCGTCATCGGACTTCTGCCCGTCGACGAATCTTTGTCGGTCTTCTACCCGACGCTGCACCTCCACCCGACTTCGTACTTTTACCGGATGTCGGACTTCTACCAGTTAATAGACTTTAGTCGGTCTTCTACCCGACGCTGTATGACTACCCGATGTTGAATTTTTGCCTGTCATCATACTTCTCCCCGATGCTGGAAGTTTGCACGTCATTCCAACCTCTCACCTTACAACGGTCTATCCGAGCTCCATTGCCAACCACCAAACATCGGAACTCCACAAGATCTCTCGAAGAAAAGAGGGATAAGGGAAATCTCCGGACTTCCTTGCCAATAGAGGGGCCTCGAAAAATCGAGGGAAGGCCTCAATAGAAAGGACAGTGGGAGAAGAGAAGGAGGGGAAATCTCCGAACTTCCTTGCCAAGAGAGGGGCCTCGAAAAATCGAGGGAAGGCCTCAATAGAAAGGACAGAGGGAGAAGAGAAGAAGGGGAAATCTCCGGACTTCCTTGCCAAGAGAGGGGCCTCGAAAAATCGAGGGAAAGCCTCAATAGAAAGGACAGAGGGAGATGATGAAAGAAGAAAATCTCCGGACTTCCTTGCCAAGAGAGGGGCCTCAGAAAACTGAGGGAAGGCCTCAATAGAAAGGACAGAGGGAGATGAGAAGAAAGGAGGAGGAGAGAAGAAGAAAAGAAAAGAGGAGAAGAAGAGGAGAATGGACAATTTTTCTAAGGGCCTGGGGGGCCTATTTATAGTTTTTTTTTAGTGAAGATGGGAAGTTTCTAGAGTTTTCTAGAATTCTCAAAAAATTTGAAATTTTATGAATTTTTCAGAATTTTTTCCGGAATTTTTTGGAATTTTCTGCATTTTTTTCGGAATTTTTTGGCTTAAAAAATTTCATGCGGGCCCCACAAAAAAAAAAAAAAAAAAAAAATCCCTTAACCGCCTTTTAAGGGGCGCCTCACGCGCGCCCCTTCAGCCCGCTGACGCGCGGCTCGCCGGCGGGGCCGCCGGCGGTGGCGGCCGGCCGGCTGGCTTGCCGGTTCGGCCGTCAAACGTTTCTGGGCTCCGATTTTTTGCCAGAACAGACCAAATTTGACGTTTTTGGGGTCCCTGGACACGTTTTTCGTCGTTCCGGACTCAATTCTGATACTTTCGGAGCTCACCGAGGCCTCTACAGTCAAGTTTGTGCAAATATTCAACTTTTGGAAATCAATTTTTTGCAATTCGACCGGTGAAAAATTTCGAAACAAATATTTTCGGACTCCTAGAGCTTCGACGTCCGAAAATAGGGGGGCAACTGATACGTCATGCAAAAATTATCTTGATCGGGCACGAATCTCGAGGCAAAAGCTAGTTGGAAACTTCAAAAATTAAATCCAGGAGCATCCGAACTCCGATTTCAGCGGGCTTACAGTCAAACTGAGCGTCTCGGAAATACGAACCCAACGACACCAAGATCGACCCAATCCGAGCCTAACTGTGTCCAAATCAAGGGTCCAAAGCGCTGTTGAAAGGTTCAAACAGCAATTTGAGTTACCAAACGGACTCCGATTTTGACGAGCTTATACTCGAATCGAAGGGCTCGACGAGACAAATCCAACGAGCCCAAGATCACAAAATTCCGACATCACTAAGGCCTTCAAATGTCCAATGAACGGTGCATGATCGTAGGATTCAATATCGGCCGTCCATTGGACCACTCCCTATTCGCCCCTGATCTCATGCTTATTTACGGGCCATGCCACTCCAGAAAATCTATAAATAGAGCCCTCATTTCTCATAAGAGGGGGAGAAAAGCAAGAAGAGAAGGAAGAGGAGAAGGAAGGAGCTCCTCCTCAGCAGCCGCCGGACCACCGCCGGACCACCGCAGGACCTCGCCGGACCACCGCCGGACCACCGCAGGAACCTCGTCGGACCACCGCCGGACCACCGCAGGAACCTCGCCGGACCACCGCAGAACCTCGCCGGACCACCACCTTAAGGCGTGACGTTCAGCCCCTACGTCCTACTGAAGACCCGACGTCCTGCCAAAGATCCGACGTCTCATTCAAGGCCCGACACTCAATCCCTACGTCCTGCCAAAGATTCGACGTCTTGTTCAAGGCCCGACGTTAAGTCCCGACGTCCTACTGAAGACCCGACGTCCTGCTGAAGACCTGACGTCCTGCTTAAGACCCGACGTCCTACTCAAGGCCAGACCATCAACATCCGATCTTCCAAGTAACACTGGGACTAACACCTGACTCCTTATCTCCTACCGCCTACGGACCTTCTGACCACTGTCGCCTAATACGGTCCGTCCGACCTCCATCACCAGACAACGGTCTCCGGCCGACTACGGTCTCCTGCCAACTACGGTCTCCGGCCGACTACGGTCTCCGGTCGACTACGGTCTCCGGTCGACTACGGTCTCGGGCCGACTACGGTCTCCGGCCGACTACGGTCTCCTGCCGACTACGGTCTCCGGCCGACTACGGTCTCCTGCCGACTACGGTCTCCGGCCGACTAAGGTCTCGTGCCGACTACGGTCTCCTACCGACTACGGTCTCCTACCGACTACGGTCTCCTGCCGACTACGGTCTCCTGCCGACTACGGTCTCCGGCCGACTACAGTCTCCTGCCGACTACGGTCTCCGGCCGACTACGGTCCTTCAGGCCAAACAAACCTGTATATGTAACTCTTACCATGTAATGCAATCTATATGATGTACATTTGCTATATCAATCCAAGGCCTTCTCCTAAGGAAGGGCCTCATTTGTAATCGACTACAAATACTAGTGGATTCATTCAAACTGGGCCAGGCCCCGTGGCTTTTCCCCCTTTTTCAGGGGTTTTCCACGTAAAAACTCTGGTGTCACTTATGAATGCTACATCCTCTCACTTATCTGATTGTGTGCTGGATCTTCGTACAACGCTAAGACGTTAAACTATATATTTCTCTACCGCCGCGAATATTCCAGGACGCAACATTAATAATGGCTAATCTACCCATAGTAATGTATTTTATTGCATTATATATGTCCAACAAAGTATTTGTTTACAAATGGTTCCTTTGCAGGCCTAACGTTTGTTTGTAGTTTGTACAATACATATAACAACAAAGTGTCTTAACTTATAATAATCCTTTTAATTTTAATTTAAGATAATCGCAATAGGTTCCTATTAATCAATAATGAACATAATTTTGCAAAATCTCTTGTTGCAAACTTTAAAATAATCCCCTGATTATTTGCATATGATTAACTTAATCCAAAGGTATCATGTCCATAGATTAAGGCTTCGTTTGGGACGGCTTTCTTACTGCTTCTTAAAGTTACTTTCTAATACAAAATTAAAATTTGTTATATTAGAAAACTGCTTTAAGAAGCAATAAGAAAGCCGTCCCAAATGAAACCTAAATTGATTACACACAAATACTTTCTGAATTATTTTGATTTTTTATATTCTTATTATTATTTTAATAGATATTTTTCATGCAAAATGTCATACGGCGGATCAACTTTATTTTAAAATAATATTAAATGTATTTATTTAATGCTACATTTAAAACTAAAACTATATGTATTTTAAATGCAAGCTATATACTAAGGACTCCGTTATATTAATTTTTGCATACTTTCTATATCGTTATAAAAAAATGATATAATATAATAACTCATTGTAAATATTAGATTTTATGTGAATTTACGTGCTCCTAAAATTTGGCACATTTAATTCCATTACTTTCACTATCAACATGAACATCACATATGTTTATGTGCATGCATTAACAAAATAGATGGATAAAATATAAATAAGATAAATTATAAGGGGGAGCAACGCATGGTTTAGGGGTATAAGTGAATTGAGTAGGTTCAAACTTAATTTATTAATGAGCTCGTGAGTGGAGCTTGTTGAGCTACGAGCTCTAATTGAAGTTCGTAGATTAAACATGTTCGAGTTGGAGTATGATGAGACTTGATTAGTCAGCTTATGAGCTATCTCGATTAGAATAATATTTGAACTTAAATTGTGTTTCTCATCATCAAAGCTTAATCTCGAGCCGCCTATAGTCTCACGAACTCCTCTTCTTTTTCAAACAATGCTAGCAATGTTGATGCCATATCTAGTGTTAATCTGATTGAAACCTTCTTTGTTGAGCTCCCACTATGACTCCCTCTTCCTTTTCAAGACATTGGCACCGTTGATACTTCTCCAACAAGCTACCATTATTACTTCCTCTTGGGTCAAGATTAAGCTTAGGAATAGACAGACAAGCCAAGCTCAAGCTTATTACATAAGCATGACTCCATATGGATCAAGCTTGAGTTCAAGCCGTATTTTTTATTGAAGAGCAAGTTCAAGCTTATTATGACTCAAGCTCGACTAAATTTGTTTACACCCCTTGCCTAATTCGAGTAAGACCTTCTAGACCAATCAAATATTGAATGATTTTATTTTTATATGATTAGGATCTCACAATGTCACATTTTTTTCAATCCCTCATTGATCTCCAAGCGAGCTTTTAAAAGGGCATAGTCTAAAGTATCACTCAAAAGTCACGAGGCATAAAATTTTATTGTGATTTTGTAATATATTTTATACATGACTAATTTATTAAATGTTTATATTTTTCATGATTTTATGTAGCCTTGTTGATCTTATATTATTTTATGTCACGTTTATATTTATGACTATTTGATAGTTTAATTATATTATCTAATAATTTAGTAGTATTGATCTTCTATCTTGCAAATATTAAAACAAAATTTACAATGTTGGTGGTTTGATGACAAAAATCATTACATCAAAATGCTCCTCGATGTTTAAGAGTTTAGCTTCTTTTATTTAAGATGTTTCATGAGTGTTTGACAGTGTTGGTGGTTTGATGACAAAGGCCGAGTGGAGAAAGTTCGACATTAGTTGTCAAGTAATAGCGATCCAACAACAATGTTCTAGTGACAATGGTGGTCCAACGATGGAGGTTGGGTGATAACAATGGTCGAACAATGACAATCCAATGGTGTTGGTTTGGTAATAATAGTAGTCTCACTATGGAAGCCGGGCAGCTAGACTCTTGGTTTGATCATAAGCCTGTAAGATTTGAAGATTATTTGGTATTCTAATTAATATACCAAAATTTTCAACTATATCTCAAGTGTTTGATTTGAGCTCATTTGGATTCAGATCGTATCACTTTTGGTCTCAATAAGTTTGACTCATCAAGATGTTCATTTTGAGTTTAAATTAGCTAAAATCAAACTTTGAATAGTCATAAATTTAATACCAAAAAAATTTCATTCTAATATATATCAAAATTCATATTTGATTAAGTAAATTTTAAGCGACGCATTAACTCCCAAAATATCAACCAAGCAGTTTCTTTCCTACTTCCCACTTAACAAGAATCACATGTCCTATGTTGGCCTACCAATGCCTCCATAGGTTGTTTAGAAGCGAGACATATTTAATGAATTCTTAATGATCCCATCAAACATGTTTGTAGAGTGTGACATGCACTTGTCTTAACTACTATATATATAGCTCAACATGGGCCCTAACATAACTGCCTATCATAACTAAGTAGGCACAAATCTTGACCTCATTTATGACTCTAAGCATTAATCTCAATTGTGATTGGTTTCTTTTTTTTAATGTTGATACAAATACTGTAGAGGATGTCGAATGCGTCCGGGGGTCAATTCGGATGTGCCACATCACCCACTACACAATGCTTAGGTGATGTGGTGTGTTCGGAACGGCCTCTGGACGCATTCACGTCTGCACGTAATAATCTCTTGTAGAGTAGAGGATTGGGAAAAAATAATAACAAGGTTTTACTTCGTTGATTAATTTTAACTAAATATGAAATGAGAAGTAAAGTATAACTCAAATTGATGAAGACATCAATATAATATCAAAATAATGTTGTTATTAGCATTTGTGGTTAACATATTCAAAGGTAGTTGTAATGCAAATATTATATGAGTCGATAGTACTAACCTTGCAATTGTCACTAAAAGTTTTAAAATACCATGATCTTTAAGCAATTACCCCAACATAATTAAATATATTATGTGGAGATGTTATTGTTAGGGAACTATGAACTAAATACCAAGAGAAATAATAAAGAAAATTCAAAAATATCCTTACAACAAAAATTTGTGCCCTCGAAACCCCCGCAATGGGGCGCTGCCCCCTAGGACCCCCGACATATCTGCAAAGAGTACAACGATCAATGATATGAACAAATAGGGGTCGAGGGGCAGCATTCCCGGGACAATTTTTTGTTGTAAAGATATTTATGAAAAAAAAAACTTTACACTTTTACTTATAAGTCTCCCCCTTATCATAGGCCTAATAGATAATTAGGGCATTCTTCACGTGGGAGTTGTTTGCATCACAAGCGAAGGTTTCAATGTAGCGTTGATTTTGTGCGGAGCAATTCTTATATGCAATACTTGTTCGCTAGCTTTCTTTGAGAATATAGGCTATTGCTCCCAACTCCTAAGAATGAATTGAATGAGGCATATGCTTAACAATTATATGTAACACATTCCGGTGGACCTTATCTTTATCTAGAGTATTCTTCATAATTATGAATAATGAATGCACAAATCATATTACACAGTGATCAGATTATGATCAAGCTTATGCTAACTACTAATCTTACAACTACTCTTGTAAGTATACCTTCTATCAAACCTACATAAACATAAGGTTTTGAAAATATCTAGATCCGATTCAACTTTTAGAACTGCATGACTATTTTTTACAATAAAAATTGTTAAACATCTATTACGTAGTAAAATGGGTGATGACTAGCTTAACAATTGTCTACTGTCATATATTGAGAAAAGAAGTATTTGACTTAATTCTACAAATGAAATTGTAATGCAAAATTATCAGTAAATGTAAAATAGAATGCTAAGCTTTGTAATTTTTTTATTTAAAAATTATAATACAATATAAAATTTATTTTAAATTTTATCTTTTATATATATAGCCTTCTCTATCTCTCTCTTTAATAATCAAGGTTGATTTCACCTCTACTTATTACAATTGTTTAGAATCTGTTGATTCTTCACTTTTCATTCATTCATATTGTATATTGATTTAGTTTTAATTTATATTCACCTCTAATCCTCTTTTTCAATTCATATTTATCTTATCTATGATTTAAACATTCTTCCTTTTAATTGTTCTTTAATTTTATCAACTCATTCACATATCTAAATCGCCAAACTTTATTTTCCACAACTAGGCTTCGTTTGGGACGGCTTTTTCATTGCTTTCCAAAACGGAGTTTTAGTACAAAAATAAAAAAATTTGTACTAAAACTCCGTTTTAGAAAGCAATAAAAAAGCAGACTCAAACGAAGCCTAAATTTTTCATAGATGCTATTTCTACCATTCGTCTAACAATAGTTGTTCTATATCATTTTTAATTGTCATGCATCCATCTTCATATTTTTATTTAATTTTTATCACATTCAATATGGCTGTACATTAGATAAGAAGATTAGTAGTAACTTCTTCTTCTTGGGATATGATATTGTATTGTCCTTGATTAAAGAATTGGCTATTTTAGCCATTGAAAAGTATGTTGGGAATATTTTTTGCATGCAGATAGCACCAAATTGTTACACTAAAAAAAATTTCAACTATAGAGTTTGTGTTTAATATCTTAGTTTTGAATAAAAATTTAGGCTTCATTTGGGACGGCTTTTTTATTGCTTTTTAAAACGGAGTTGTAGTACAATTTTTTTAATTTTTTTACTAAAAATCTGTTTTCAGAAGCAATAAAAAAACCGTCCCAAACGAAGCCTTAGTATGCTCAGATAAAAGTTATATGATACACTAATTTTTTGCATGAAAAACAAAAAAAAAGAGAAAAATAGCAGGTTTCAATAGTCAGCTATATAATCAAAGATACAAGATATCACTCTTTTGCATAATTGAAGAAGATAATATTACACAATTGAAAACAATAATCTGATTCCGATTATAGGGATTAGAAAAGTCGAATGTCCGCAAAAATAGAGTTGAAATACAATAAAGATATTAGATGTTAATAGTTAAGCAACTATATTTTGATGACGAAAGTCATGTGATGGTGGAGGCAATCATTAATGATAGTCATAGCCAACAATTGCTAGGAAATGCAAACTGATGCCTCATTTATAGCATTTTTAGAAAGATATTTTAGTGAATTTAGTCAGAATTCAAAACACGGTCAGAATTCAAAACACTTCATCAAACGTATTATAGGTCATTTGTCCAACATTTGAGTGCCATAATGATGTGAGAATCAAAAGATTTGAGCTCATTTGATTTGTCTTGTCAAGCCCTTGATTTGACAATACTCAAATAAAATTGGACAAGTTGATCTTTCAATTAATATCTTGAAGCTTCTAAATATACTTTAAGTATTTGATTTGAATTTATTTGAAGTTAGATCTATCACTTTTGGTGTTGATGAGTTCGCCTCTTTGAGAGACCCATTTCTACTATAAACTTATAAAATCATAGTTTAGATGATCCGTTATTTAATTTAAAAATTTTTAATTCATATTAACAACTTTCTAGTACAAAAATTAAAAAATTTTGTATTAGAAACCTGCTTTAAGAAGCATAAGAAAGCTGTTCCAAAAAAAGCCTAAGTTGAAGGGACCACCGGTGGCATTCTTGATTGCCAAAGAGCTCATCACACCATTAAAAACGAAAGCAGAAAGAAGAAAGAGGGCCCAAGCCAGATCAATTCTTGTCCCAGATATGAATTGTCAAGCCATAATACCAAAAACTTTTAACCACGTAGAATTGATAAGAAAAATAGCATTTGTGATGCCAAAGCATGCTATGCTGACTCCAATGAAACCACTGAACTTGTAAATTTAGTGTGAACAATAATAGCAATTCACTAATCAAATAGTGATGAACAGAGAATATAGAGGGGAGACACTTGAGGAATGTAGAAGTTTGAATTGCATTAATGAAGATGCGCCAAAGCAATGAACTCCTGCTAAAATTTTTTTCAAATTAGAAATTTTTTAAGAAAGCTGCTTTAGCTTAATAAGAAAGCTATCCAAAACGAAACCTAATCAGTTAATAACAATGGCTTAACTCATAAAAATCTCTATTACTTTGATAACTAAAGGCCCTAATGCATACAGTTCATTGTATTTGACATAAGTAGAACAGTGTATTCAGTTTTCAAAATCAGCTTCAACTTCGGAGTTTCTGCATCTTTTCTGCATGCGTTTTATTTTGGATTCTATCTTAAGAAAAGCAATATAGCTAGGATGCTTCCTGATTTGTCACCATGGTAAGTTCTTCTAACTGGAGAAACCTCCTCATAAGATTTTTGCTTGCTAGCGTCTCCCATACGCTCCAGTAGAAGATATATAAGATTAGAGAGAGTCGCCTTAGATGGTTTGGTCACATAAAACAGCGGCCTTCCAATGACCCGGTTAAGAGAGTAGAGGTATTAGATTTGACTTATGTTAAGAAGGGTAGAGGCAGACCTAAAAAGACTTGATTAGAAAATATTAGGAATAACTTTTCTTTATTAGATTTAAACGAGAATTTGACCTTTAATATGACTCAATGGAGAAAAAGTATTCATGTAGCCTACCCCACGTGGTGGGATAAAGGCTTGATGTTGTTGTTGTAACGTCTCCCATACATGTAAGTAGTTAGTCAGTTCTTATTCTTTGAATTAATGTAAAACTTAGAATCCTTCACCCCAGAAAGAAAGATTACTATGTGCGGTATCCGAACGCGTTCAGAGGCCAATCCGGAAGTGTCATTTCATCCAATACACTGTGCATTGGATGATATGACGCGTCCGGATTGACCTTCGGATGCATCCGGACACCGCACGTAAAAATTTTTCCGCCGGGAGGGGCCAGTTAGCATATGTAAGAATGCTGATGACATTTAGACAAAAATAAAAGCACATGGCAAACATGTTTCAAAATGGTAATTGGATCACAGTGCAACAACTGGTCAATTAGCAAGAAAATTTTAGTGTTTTCTTGAGGAAAAACAAGAAAAAACTTGTCTGAATGCTTGTGGGCAGCTTGATAGCCATCATTTCAATCAATAGACCAGCAATCAGCCTTATTCAACTAAGTGGAGTTCAATGAATACTCTATCCAGAGCGGTAAGTCTACCATTCGGGTTAACATTGGTTTAGTTAATGCTTTCTTAAAACTGAAAACTATACAAAATACAAATAAATGAAATTTCAAAACTCATATTCAAGCAAAACAAAAAATCTGATTTACAATATCTACATTACATACAGTTTCAATATATTCCCATGAAACTATGGTTTCGTTTGGGACGACTTTCTTACTGCTTCTTAAAACAACTTTTTAGTAGAAAAAATTAATTTTTTTACTAAAAAACTACTTTAAAAAGCATTAAGAAAGCCATCCCAAACAAAGCCTATAAAGGAAAGGAACATGTGTACCTGATTCAAGCTTTTGGTCGTGATTTTTCTTCTGCCTTATTTCTTCACATGATGTTGACTTTTTTGGTGGATAAAGTATCACTCTTATATTAAGCATCCCAATGAAGCATAAACAGATTTAGCTGAAGGAGAGAGATTCTAACTTCAAATTTTCCAACTCTAATGAACTCAAAATACCAATAATAACTCCAGGTCATCTCTTATTTGAACTTTCATTTGAAACTGCAAATGTCTGAGCACCAAATAGATCATCTCTGATTCAGGAAGAAGTCTATCTCCAGCAACAAACTCCCAAATCTTTCCCTCAACCTCAATTGCACTACACCCAGCCTCCTCCTTTCCTCCAAATCTCCTCATCAACCCTTTCACAGTTTCCACATCACCCCATCTTCTTCTTGCTGCATACAAGTTCCTCATCATTACATAATTCCTAACATTTCCCGGCTCAACAAAAGATGCCATCTTCATCACCCTCTCCGCCCTGCTAACATCTCCTTGGCAAAAGCAGGCAAACAACAAAGAGCTTAAGATGATCCCATTCGGACCAGATGGCATATTATTGATAAGAGCCTCAGCTTCCTCTAGATAACCTCCTCGGCCAAGGATGTCCACAAAACAGCCATAGTGTGCGAACTTCCGTTCTATGCCAAAATTCTCCATCTCATTGAACCACCTCCTCCCTTCCTCAACAAGCCCACCATGGCTGCAAGCTGTCAATACAGCGACCATAGTCACTTCATCAGGGTTGACCCCACTCTGCTGCATCTCAAAGAATGTATCCAATGCTTCCATTGCCCTTCCATTTATAGCCAGTCCATTGATAAGAGCATTCCAAGATGCTTTTTCCTTTCTAAGCAAGCAGTTGAAGAGCTTTATTGCCTCATCTACATCCCCACATTTTGCATACATATCTATCAATGCAGTGCAAACTGTGTTCACAAGGTCGAGCCCCTTCCTCCGAGCATAGCTGTGGATCCATCGGCCGAGGTCCATTGCACCGAGGTCAGCAATGGCTGGAATGATGCTCACAAGTGTAACTTTATCCGGGCTGAATGGGAATGAGTGTGACTGTAACTCTTGGAACAACTCCAGCGCCTTGTGAGGCTGCCGGTTGCTGCTATACCCACCAATCAAGGCATTCCATGAGAAAAGGTTTTTCTCAGTCATTTCATCAAACAACTGCCTTGCAGAAATCATGTCACCAGCCTGGCAGTACCCGGACAGCAGAGTAGTCCAAGACACCACATTTCTTTGAGGCATTTCCTCAAACAGCCTCCGTGCAGAAACTATGTCACTTGATTTCACAAAAACATTAATCATAGCATTGAATGCAGCTATGTCCTTCTCCGGCGTCAACTGAAACATTTCCATCGCAGCTCCAGCTTCTCCAATCCTTGCATACCCAACCGTCATCGCAGTCCATGACGCTGGGCTTCTCTCAGCCATTTGGTCAAAGACGCTCCTTGCGGATCCCAAATTTCCAGCTTTGACATACATATCAACCAAACCAGTGGAGACAATTACATTACAGCCGAAACCCATTCTGACAATGTGAGCATGCAGCTGCGAGCCTTCTCTCTGATCCATTGGTTTTGACAAAAAGGCGCAGGCTTTAAGAAGGAAAGGGAAAGTATAGCTGTCAGCGTAGAAGTCTGCAGATCGCCGGAGGTCTCGATAGAGAGAAACCGATTCGTGGCAATGGCGATTTTGGACGAGAGAACGGATCATGGAGTTGCAGAGTAGTGTGTCCTGGGAAGCGCGGCAGTCGAAGGCGTGGCGGGCGTGGAGTAGAACTGACGTGGAAGCCGCGGGAAAACCCCTGGAGAGAGAGGCAGCAACATTGGAAAGGGACGAGATAAGAAGAGTAAGTAGGTGGATGTTGGTGTATAGGGAGCGGCGAAGGAAAAAGGCGTGGATTTGGAGGAGGGGGGAGAGATGGCGAGAGGACAAAGAAAGGGTTGATAAGCGGATCTGTTGTAGGAGCGAAAAGCAGAGCTTCTCGTCCGGCGACCAGACCCCGCTGAAGCCGAGGGAGAGGGGCGGGGTTGGGTTGGGGAGATCTGAGAGCATCTTCTGTTTGATTCTTCATCACGGATGAAGCTTGGCAACGCGCAGGAGACGATGCTGCATGATATATTTATGTATTTTTAAATTCATAATTTTATCTTATTAATAGAGAGTCAATTTTTAATTATTTATTTTAAATAGGTAGATTAATGAAAATAGTCTAAATACTTTCTCAGATTTGATTAATTCATCTTATAAAAATTGTTGCGTCCTGGACCGTTGATGTGCGGAAGTCTGGTGTCACGTAGAAATTCGGTCACAGGTGGAAGTCCGACATCGGGTAGAATTCCGGCGACGGGTAAAAGTTCAACTTCAGGTAAAAGTTCAACGAAAGTTCGATGAAGGATGAAAGTTCGGCGTTTGGTAGAAGTCCGACAAAAGTCCGGTGACTGGAAAAAATTCAGAGATAGACGGAAGTTTGTCGTTAGGTAGAAGTTCGGCGACGGGCGGAAGTTCAATGTCGGTTCAAAGTCCGACGACAGGCAGAAATCCGGCGACAGACGGATGTCCGGCATCATGTGGAAGTTTGGCGTCGGGCGGAAGTCCGACGTCGGGTAGAAATCCAACAAATGGTCGAAGTCTAGCGTCATTTGTTGGTCGGGCAGAAATCAAATGTCAATTGGTGGCCGGGTAGAAATACGGCGTTAGTTGGTGGTCGAGGAGGAGTATGGTGGCAAGAGAACTCTTTCTTCTCTTCCAAATGCACTTCAGTTCCTTGGTTTGGACTCCTTTGGTCTCAGATTGAGTCAGATTTAGTGTCGTGGGTCGTATTTTTGAGATGTTCAGATGATTTTCGATTTATTTGAAGTTTCCAAGTTGATGTTGCCTTGAGATTCGTGCCCGATCAAGATAATTTTTTGATGATATAACAACTATCATCAGATCATTTAAAATTTGAAAAACCCAATTTATCATAAGAGGTCAATGTTTCTTAAAATACTACAATTTGCTCCTATGTTGCTGATGAAAAAGCTAATTAACATTAGAATTGCTACATCATGCAAAAATTTAACTTGATCGGACACGAATCTTGAGGCAAAAAGCTAGCCGGAAACTTCAAAAATTAAATCCGGGAGCACCTGAACTCCAATTTCAGCCAGCTTATAGTCAAACTGAGCGTCTCAAAAATACAAACCCAACGACACCAAGATCAACCCAATCCGAGCCCAAATGAGTCTGAATCAAGGGCTCAAAGCGCTGTTGGAAGGTTCAAACCGCAATTTGAGTTACCAAACGATCTCCGATTTTGACGAGCTTATACTCGAATCGAATGGCTCGACGAGAAGAATCCAACGAGCCCAAGATGGCTGAATTCCGACATCATTAAGGCCTTCAAATGCCCAACGAATGGTGTATGATCAAAGGATTCGATATCGGCCGTCCATTCAAACCACTACCAATTCGCCCTTGATCTCACGCCTATTTACGGGCTATGCCACTCCAGAAAAACTATAAATAGAGCCTTCATTCTACACCAAGGGGGGTCAAGTGAAGAGAGAGAAGAAGAAGAGAAGGAGAAGGAGAAAGGGGAATAGGAGATTCCTCACCTCCTCGACCACCGCCGCCGGAGTTTTTCCTACCGCCTGAAGACGCCGGAGCTCTGCTGGATTTTCAGGAAACGCAGGGAATTCGCAGGATTTTGTGAATTTCGTGGAAGAAACAAGTTGTATTTGGATTATCCCGACTTGTGGGACGAAATCCGCCATCTGTAATCTACGAAAACACTAGTGGAAATTTGCAACTGGGCAAGGCCCTGTGGTTTTTCCCATTTTTGGGTTTTCCACGTAAAAACTCTTGGTGTTCACTCCTTTTTTCTGTTTGTGTGTTAAACTTACGTGCAACGCTCGGACGCGAATTTACAAACTCTACCGCCGCGTATTTTCTAACACGCAACAGTTTGGCGCCGTCTGTGGGAATAACTATCTCACTACTTCGAGTACTGCTACGATGGTGAATAGGCACAGCAGTTGTTTGGTTGGAGCTTCTCGGTCCAACTCTCGTCAGTCCAGAAACTCGTCTATTAACCATAGACGATCAATCTCAGTATCTTTGCACCCCTGGGGGCAAAATGCTGCCGGTGAAAGGACCTCAGGGCCTTGTTTAGAAGAAAGGATTCGGAAGATGGAAAAATCTCAGAACGAGATTCTTCAACTCCTACGAGACGATCGACAGCCGACGTTGGAAGAGATCCTTCGCCCTCGGGATCCACCAAGGGTTGAAGATGTTCAATTCGAGCAGCGTCAAGAAGAAATTCACCTTCCTCCACCTAGGGGACATCCTCAATCACAACAGGAAGATGAACTTGCCGATACAGCGAGTTCAACACATCCTCGCATTTTTTCGGAACTCCAGAAGGCTCTCTCCAACCACACATTGCAGGACTCCCTCACAATGTCCTACGTCGCGAACTGCGAAAATTGGTACGGGAAGAGTTCCCCCGAGGAGATGTGAGGCATGCTCTCCGACAGAGGAATTTCCAGAAATCATCACCTCTAATAGAAGCCATTCTTCAGCACCCCATTCCGGTAGGATTCAAAGTGCCAAATGTTGAGTCCTACGACGGGACGACTGACCCATATGAGCATATCGACTACTACAGAACCATCATGTATATTCAACGAGCATCAAACGCGCTCCTCTGCCAGGTCTTTCCCGCCACCCTTAAAGGACAGGCCCAAACATGGTTCTACTCGCTTCCACCTGGAACGATCCCCTATTTTGTCAAATTGGCAAAAGTATTCGTCGAATAATTTGTGGCCAATCAAAGAATTGCTAAGGATTCTTCCCACCTCTCCGGGATTCGCCAAAATGAGGGAGAATCATTGAAGGAGTATTTTCAACGATTTTCCACTGAAGCACGACAGATTCCAGGAGTAGACCCTGAATTACTCAGAGGGGTCTTTCTTGGAGGTCTTCATCCTGGCCTCTTCTATTCGGCCCTTATGCGAGACACCGTCCATTCGTACGCTGACTTGATCCATCGCGTGGAGGCACAAATCTTTGCGGATGAAGCTATAAATGCTCACAGGAAACAGTTTGAGCAAATCAGCGGGAAGCGCAAAGGTGCACCTGGGATGGATAATTCTTTCTCACAGCAGAAAAAGCATGAGAAGAATAATCTACCTCATAGGTCTCCGTCACCACGACGAGGACCTCGCCAAGAAAAGGAGTACACACCACTTAATACATCCCAATCAAATATATTAATAGCCATCTGGGATCAGGAGAATGTGAAATGGCCACACCCTTTGAAGCCCAATGTCGAAAACCAGGAGCAATATTGCCACTTCCACCGTAGCCATGGGCACACTACTGAAGCATGTTGGCAACTCATGGAAGAAGTTGAGAGACTGATCCGACAAGGATATCTCTGACAATTCATCAAGAATACACCAACCCGAGATGAAGTTGGTCCGACTGGGGGGCAGAATCAACAACAATGACAACCATTGAATAATGTTTAAATGGTTGGAGAGATTGAATGATCACGCACTTCGTGTATTTGTATTAGCAAATATTACTTATCTTGTTCTCACTTTTATGTTGAGTTGAGTGTCACTTTGATATCTCTAATATCTTCTTTCAAGTTAAATGTTGTCGTATTGTCACCGTGCGTAGATCTTGTGTGTTGAGTACTTTGTAATTTGTAAGTCGTATCAGGGAACTATTGTACTATCTTACGTAATGCAGTAATAGAATGTTCAAGTTGTTATGATATGATTTTTCATCTTATAAAAGATAAGAAAAAACTTCTCAAACTCTTTCTCCGTGATTCGAGAAATACACAATCTATATTGTATCTCAATCACCGGACGATCAATCCCAGGGGGATTTGATCCTGGCCTCATCCACACAGGTTAACGTCGTCGAGCAGGGCTCCGACATATAACCTCGGATAGGTCTTACATTCTTGGTGGATTCTCTCAATCTCTTTCACACAGGTTAATGTCATCGAACAAATGTTCTGACATACAACCTCGGATAGGTCTTACATCCTTGGTGGATTCTCCTGACCTCATCCACACAGGTTAACGTCGTCGAGCAGGGCTCCGACATACAACCTCGAATAGGTCTTACATCCTTGGTGGATTCTCTCGACCTCTTCCACACAGGTTAATGTCATCGAACAAATGTTCTGACATACAACCCCGGATAGGTCTTAGATCATTGGTGGATTCTCCTGACCTCATCCACACAGGTTAACGTCGTTGAGCAGGGCTCCGACATACAACCTCGGATAGGTCTTATATCCTTGGTGGATTCTCTCGACCTCTTCCACACAGGTTAATGTGATCGAACAAATGTTCTAACATACAACCTCGGATAGGACTTCTACTTGATATCGAATTTCTACCCGACGTCAGACTTCTCCCTGTCGTCGGACTTCTGCTCATCAGCGGACTCCTACTCGTCGTCGGACTTCTGCTCGTCGATGAACTTTTGTCGGTCTTCTACCCGATGACGGACTTCTCCCTGTCGTCAGACTTCTGCTCGTCAGCGGACTTCTACCCGACATCGGACTTCTCCCTGTCGTCGGACTTCTGCTCGTCAGCGGACTTCTGCTCGTCGTCAGACTCCTGCTCGTCGACTAATTCTCGTCGGTCTTCCACCCGATGTTGAACTTCTACCCGACGTCGGACTTCTGATCATCGGCGGACTCCTACTCGTCGTCAGACTTCTGCTCGTCGGTCTTCCACCCGATGTTAAACTTCTACCCGACGTCGGACTTCTGCTCGTCAGCGGACTCCTACTCGTCGTCAGACTTCTGCTTGTCGACGAATTCTCGTCGGTCTTCTACCCGACGTTGAACTTCTACCCAACGTCGGACTTCTGCTCGTCGGCAGACTCGTACTCGTCGTCGGCCTTCTACCCGACGAAGGACTTCTCCTTGTCGTCGGACTTCTGCTCGTCAGCGGACTCCTACTCGTCGTCAGACTCCTGCTCGTCGACGAATTCTCGTCGGTCTTTCACCCGATGTTGAACTTCTACCCGACATCGGACTTCTACTCGTCAGCGGACTCCTACTCGTCGTCAGACTTCTGCTCGTCGACGAATTCTCGTCGATCTTCTACCCGACGTTGAACTTCTACCCGACGTCGGACTTCTGCTCGTTAGCAGACTTCGACCCGACGTCGGACTTCTCCTTGTCGTCGGACTTCTACTCGTCAGCAGACTCTTACTCATCGTCGGTCTTCTACCCGACGAAGGACTTCTCCTTGTCGTCGGGCTTCTGCTCGTCAATGGACTACTACTAGTCATCAGCTTCTCGCTCGACTGTTACTTGCAACGCACACTCGAGCTCTCTTCTTTGGCTCCACACTCGATCGTTGACTGCTAATGGGCTTCAACTCGATCGTCCATCGCTAGTAAACTTCCGCTCAAATGGCATTAAAAATCTCGTAAGTCATGCACGAGAGGAGGGGCGCTAATTCGAGCAGGAGAAATTTCCCGCTCGCAAATAGCGGAAGCCTCGACCGCCAGAAAACCGTGGGGAAGGAAGAGAAATCTCGTAACTCCTGCGCGCGAGGAGGGGCGCTAATTCGAGCAGAGAAAGTTTCCCACTCAAAAATAGCGGAAGCCTCAGCCGCCAGAAAGCCGTGGGGGAAGAAAGAAAAGTCCCGTAACTCCTGCGCGCGAGGAGGGGCGCTAATTCGAGCAGGAGAAATTTCCCGCTCGCAAATAGCGGAAGCCTCAGCCGCCAGAGAGCCGTGGGGGAGGAGAAGAAATCCCGTAACTCCTGCACGCGAGGAGGGGCGCTAATTCGAGTAGGAACAAATTTTCCGCTCGCAAATAGCGAAAGCCTTAGCCGCCAGAGAGCCAGAGGGAGAAAGAAAGAGAATGTGCAAGTTTTCTAAAGGCCTAGGGGGCCTATTTATAGATTTTTGAGGAAGAAGGGAGAAGTTATTGTCATTTTCGGATTTATCTAATTTTAGAAAATTTTTGAAATTTTTAGACATTTTTTGGGAATTTTTTAACCACAAAAAATACCTAAAACTGCTATTATCGGCTGATGGGGACCACACAGGTCGGTGTCAGGGAACCGCCATCCAAAACACGCGCCGATTCAACTGCGCTTCACGCGGATCACGGAGGCCACCCGCTGCAGTTCACGCGGATCGCACCCAAAAAAAAGGGTAAGAGGGGCGGCTGAACCCGCCGCCGCCCCTAAGAAAAGAAAAAAAAAATCAAAAATAAAAAATACAAACCGCCGGCCAAACCGCGCGCCCAGGAGGGGCGCTCTGGTTCGGCCGTCAAACATTCCCGGGCTCCGATTTTTGGCCCAGATGATCCGATTCGGACATTTTTGGGGTCCCCAGACACATTTTTCGACGTTCCGGAATCGATTTCGACACTTTCGGAGCTCTACGGAGCCTCTACAATCAAGTTTGTGCAAGTGTTCAACTTTCAGAATGCAATTTTTTGCGATTCGGCAAATGCAAATTTTCGAAACATATATTTTCGAACTCCTGAAACTTCGACGTCCGAAAATATGGGGGCAACTTATACATCATGCAAAAAATTATCTTGATCGGACACGAATCTTGAGGCAAAAAGCTAGCCGGAAACTTCAAAAATTAAATCCGGGAGCACCTGAACTCTGATTTCAGCGAGCTTATAGTCAAACTGAGCGTCTCAAAAATACAAACCCAACGACACCAAGATCAACCCAATCCGAGCCCAAATGAGTCCGAATCAAGGGCTCAAAGCGCTGTTGGAAGGTTCAAACCGCAATTTGAGTTACCAAACGATCTCCGATTTTGACGAGCTTATACTCGAATCGAACGGCTCGACGAGTCGAATCCAACGAGCCTAAGATCGCTGAATTCCGACATCTTTAAGGCCTTCAAATGCCCAACGAACGGTGTATGATCAAAGGATTCGATATCGACTGTCCATTCAAACCACTCCCAATTCGCCCTTGATCTCACGCCTATTTACGGGCTATGCCACTCAAGAAAAACTATAAATAGAGCCCTCATTCTACACCAAGGGGGGTCAAGTGAAGAGAGAGAAGAAGAAGAGAAGGAGAAGGAGAAAGGGGAATAGGAGATTCCTCACCTCCTCGACCACCACCGCCGGAGTTTTTCCTGCCGCCTGAAGACGCCGGAGCTCTGCCGAATTTTCAGGAAATGCAGGGAATTCGCAAGATTTTGTGAATTTCGTGGAAGAAACAAGTTGTATTTGGATTATCCCGACTTGTGGGACGAAATCCGCCATTTGTAATCTACGAAAACACTAGTGGAAATTTGCAACTGTGCGAGGCCCCGTGGTTTTTTCCATTTTTGGGTTTTCCACGTAAAAACTCTTGGTGTTCACTACTTTTTTCTGTTTGTGTGTTAAACTTACGTGCAACGCTCGGACGCGAATTTACAAACTCTACTGCCGCGTATTTTCTAACACGCAACAAGAATAATTAGCTAAACACGTAATTAGTTGGATGGTTTTTCATTAGAAGATTAACACTTGTAATTAACTTTAATCTGACCATGAATCAAAATTAAATTAAAGTTTGTAAAATGTTGGAATGTTATGCCTTCTATAACCACACAATCACATCCCATAGGCATAAAGACTCGAAGATGACTATTTCAGAAAAATAATAATAATAAATAAATAAATAAAAATCAATAGCCTTATAAAATAGAATTTTGTTTTTAAATCAAAAGAGCAAACCATAAAAATCTACGTTTCTATCATTTGTTTTTCTTCTAGAAAAAGAATAAGCAAAGACGAAGGCATATTGGTCTCTAGTATTTGAGAAATTATTATATGCTGAGTTCGATGAAACTTTTCGTCCAAACTCCAATCACATGAAGATATTTGAATTTTCTCTTTTTGTACACATCCTATGTACAATAGAGAGAGAAAAATTCACGTATCTTCACGCAATTGAAGTCTGGATGACGTGCGGAATGCGGAATCCGCACGTCATAATTTTTCCTAGTATTGATGTTGGAACGTGATAGCTTTTTGTAGGTGCTACAGGTCTTGAATTATTAAAAGCTCTGTTAAATGTTAACAACAAAGACTTTTAGCTTGCTTTGTTAATAGTAGAAACTAAGTTTTTATTTGGGACCGTTTTCTTACGATTTTCTACAGCAATTTTGTAGTACAAATTTTCGTAAAAGCGGTAAAACAATGAACTAGGTAGGTTGCTAGCTCATGTTCTAGCTTGGTTCATTAAATCTGTAATCCATTCGAATTTGGTATAATTCACACAAATCACTTGTTGAAACACAGTTCAAATTGTTTTATGAAATTTGTATCTGGCTTGATTTTAGCTTCTTAAAATTAATTAGCTTATATTAAGCTGAACTGCTTCTGAACATGCATGAACGAACTCAATTTTAAGAAAATTTTTTTTAAAGTACTCAGGCCTAAAAAAGAAGAGTAGCAGGATCGCACTCGACTTACTACAGCTTCTATTCCATCTAATTGGGAAAACGATTAGATCATCATATAATTTTTTGCAGAAAAGGAGCAAAGTGGTCACTTACTCTTTATGAAAAGCAGAAGTCTCTAACTATATTAAATGATCATTTTGATCTTTTAAGTTTTAAAAAAAGAATCCGAATAATCCCATTATGAAACTATTTTAACTCCTCTTGAAAAAAGTTGAGGATTCAAAATAACTTTTTAATATAAATATGAGCCATTTTGACAATCCTAAAAAGAGTCAAGATATCATTTTGTTACTTTTATTTAATTTTATGTCAAAATTAAAAGTAGATAATCTAAGCTAATTTGAAGATAGTGCTAAAAAATAGAGATATTTAAGTAAAAATAGAAATATGTTAAGAAAATAGTCTTTGGTATTATTTTTTATTTCTTTAAAAAAGATGTTACACACTATATAGATAACAAACATAGCACACATAATTTTACATGATTTTGTGAGATTCATCTTCGACCATGATAATATAAAATTTAAGCTCCATTAAAATTCAAAACTGATAATATTAGAATTTATCTTCATACAAAGAGATATTTGAAGTTGCCTCATTGATAGATGCATGAATCTACTTGTTACATTTATAGTTGAGCTACACATTGAAGTTGCATAACCTCTTATTATATGGCTTCGCTTGAGATAGTTTTTTTACTATTTTTTAAAGTAGTTTTTTAGCATAAAAAAAATTATTGGACCATAAATTTTTGTACTCAAAAGTTGTTTTAGCATTTTTTGCTCTCAACCGGAAAAATGCGCGAAAGGGAGAGCAATCGTTACCTTCTCAAAAACACCTAAAATGGCGTTCGATTGGAGCATCACCGCACCATTTTGGAGTTTTGCGTTACTTTGCCGTGAAAAATGAAGTTTTCGGTTGGAGATGCCCTTAGGATAACAAAGCATCCGTATGGAATAAAATTATGACAAATTGATATAATTTATATTAAAATGAATATAAAATTAATTAAATTTAATTTGAAACTTAATACTGAATATAAAAAATATAGTACACTAATTTTTAAAAAAATTAATAATTTTACGATCATCCTGGTATAAATTAGAGGTGTTAATTTCAAATCACGGGTCGAACCCAGAACTGATCTGGGTTTAAACGGATCGACCCTAACCTGACCCGGGTAAGTAAACAGATCAGAAATTCGAACCCGGACCTGACTCAGTAGGTTGTCTGGTTGACCCGACTCGACACGAGAAGGCGGGCGCGGACGAGAGCTCAGACACGCGCGAGCGAGGAGCGCAGCAGCTGCAGTGGGCGAGTGGGCAACCTTGGGCGCGTGGCCGCGTGCTGGCAAGCTTGGGCAACTTCGGCAGGTGCGCGGGCAATTGCGGGCAGGCTCCAGAAGATCCGCGGGCAGCCCGGCAGTCATTTCAAATGGGTTTCCGGGTTGACCCACCAACCCGTCGGGTCTCCAAACCCGTCCCATTTTGGAAATGATACGGATTTGGGTCAAATTTTCGTGTCGTGTCAAATATTGATATCTCTAGTATAGATCATATCAAGCATTTTTCTCTCCTAACAAAAAATCAAGGATTATAATAATCTGTTAAGAAGTTTATAAATTCCGGTAAAATTCTGGTAAATATCAAGTTGTTGAAAGGGAGATCTTGAAAGCCAAGCAATAAATACTAAAAATTTATGCCAAATTAAATTTTTATACAGAATATATTTCAAAATCTTTAAATTCTATTTTAAAATAAATATAGTATTTAAATAATTTACATTATACCTGTCTTTCACTCTAATTATTTTTATATTAAAAAAATTATTGACATATATTTTTTTTTTCAAAATACAAAAATATTAACCTTTCAAACTTTGGATATGAAAATCATCACATGGAACTTTTATTTCGTCCGGTGCAAGGACGTAGAGGAACGTCTGGTCGGAGGCAATTTCCCGCCAAAAAACTAGGTATTTGCTCGGTACAACTAGGTATTATTTGATAATAATGAGGAAAACCGTTCTCTGAAGACCAATACCGAGTTATACCGAGCTGTACCGAGAAATACCGAGTTGTACCGAGTTTTTCTGGGAAAAACTCGGTACAACTTTTGTATAACTCGGTATTTGCTCGGTAAAGCCCGGAATAACTCGGTATTGGGTCCTCGAATGATGATATTCTTCGTTATTGTTTGGTATTGCTCGGTACAACTCGTTTTTTGACGGGAATTTGCCTCCGACCGGACGTTCCTCTACGTCCGGTCGGAGGACGTAATAATTGTTCCATCACATGACACTCTTAGACATTTTCCCAAAAAAAAGACACTCTTAGACAGGTTCAAGATGATGTGTGTTAACTGTTAAATATTTGAATCTACGTTTGACCTAACATCACACGCATCAGACCTATCCTTTGATCGGCTTGTTAAATAAATATATAACATGTGTCCAAGTTGCTCTGTCGTACGCGTTCCAGAGTTCACAGGCTTGAATCAGCCAAGGTATTTTCCAAAAAAAAAAAAAGACAGTACATGAGTACATCTTAATATTTGGTTCAAAGCATTCAAATTTTTACATATGAATACAGGGAGACTTCTCAAAACGAATGAAATAAGAATATAGCACACAATTGTACAAACTACAACCCATGCGATCAAACTCACAAATAATTTTCCTAATAATAACAAATTTTTTTTAATATTGTTGATTTACATATAACGTAGTACCTAACGGCGTCATAGCGCCCGCCGTTACGTTTTAAATGACCATCAGCTGCGGAAATCTCAGTTGCGGGTGGGGAGACAGTGGAGAGAGCGGCGGCAAGCTGAAGAATCCCTTCGCATCCGTCCCGTCCCAAACCGCAGACCAGATTGACGGGGTTAACGGTTCTTCAACCAGAATATTCCACTCAGATTCCTCCAATCTCTCCTTCTTGACTACCCTCTCTTCTTCTTTCTCAATCTCTCTCCCCCTCTTCTCCGGCTGCATTGGAAGTGCCGCCGCGGATGGAGGCGGATGAACCCAATCCGCCGAGCTACCAACCTCATTCGGAAAGTTGAGAATCGCCTTGCTTCCGCGCATCTTGAATGCGGCGCGGTCGTACGCCCGCGCGGCCTCCACCGCGGTATCAAATGTTCCTAGCCAAACCCTAGATCCCCGGCGTTTAGGATCGCGGATCTCCGCCGCGAACTTCCCCCATGGCCTCTGTCTGACGCCACGGTACCGGTTACCGTCGAGCATCTCCGGCGCCCGGTTATCATCGACAGAACCGTCTATCCACTCTACCTTCGGAGCAGCGGTGTGAGGGACACTGAGCTTGAGGCCTACCTCCAACCGGTCGCCGCCGAATCGGATCATCGTTTGCGCTGGCTCCTGGAATCTGAACCCGGTGCCGCGCGGATCAGTATCGGGTTCTTCCAGGTAGTCGGAGATGCTAAGATCGCCGGCAGTGATTTCCGCTTCCGTCAGTGATGTCGTCTGCGCGGGAGACTCCAGGCCGGTTAGGATGTCGGCAGCGTCGCCGAAGAGATGTTCGCGGATGATATCGAGGTTGGAGATGTCTTGGCTCGCCATGGAGTTCAAAGAAAGGATGGTTGGATGGGAGGAGAAGAAGCCTTTGTGGTGTTTATTTATGCTTGTGGAGAGATGGGAGTAGGATGGGATGTGGTGACCGCCTTGCGGGATCGTGGGGCTTCCTAGAAGGCGAAGAAAGAATAGTGCGAGAAGAATTTTAGCTACTCTGGGCTCTATTGCGTGGCGAGAAATATTTCCAGAAGTTTTTTATAATTATGGCTGAAAGGGAGAGTTACCTGCGAGGAAGGAGAGAAGCGGACGATGGTGCGGGGCCTGGCAACTTGGGATGGATCTCCATCTTAAAATATTTAGGGGAATTTGTACAGATAAAATCAAACCGTTGGAGGGAAATTATTGGATCAGGTCACCGGACATGTTAGGAGTCCAATGAAAATGCGCTGCATCACCTCTTACTCGGTACTAAGCTCGATAATGAACAGTACCAAACAGTACTGAGCTCAGTACTACTCAATACTCAGTACTTCACAGTATCGAGCTCAGTACTGTGAATACCAGACGTAAGCTGTGTCAGGTGACCTGACCCAATAATTTGGCGGAGAAGTGGTTGCTTTGCGATAACAAAATTGGTGTGATTACGAAATATATGTCTCGTCTGCTTTTGTTTCTATTTGGTTAGGATTTATTTGAGTGAACATGACCTTTTGGTTGATTGTGGATTAAAATATATTAGGCTTGTTTGATTGTTCATAAATACAAAATGTTTCAGGAATTAAAAAAACATTTCTTTAGGATCATTGGTTTTGTTTATTTTATTTTATGTTTCGAATTTAAGATAATTATATTTTATAGATTTTGGAGTATTTTGTGAAGTTCAAAATCAATTTTGCCTTGTAATTACATTCAAGCAAATGATGAAATATTTGAAAAAAAAAAAAACTTTTTTTTTTATTTATTTTCTAACTTAATGTAATTAAATGAGTCCATCGAGAAAATTATGATTTCATTTTTCACTTAATTTATATCTTAATAAAATATATCTTACGTGTGAGAAATTAAGTCAAATAGAAAAGTTTTGATTGCCTTAAAAATGAGGATATCTTATATATAATATGGGGAAAAAAAAGTATAGTGAGGAGGGCCCTCATAATTTTAAGGGCTTCCACAAATGCTTTAGAAGTTTTCAATTATTTCTAAATGCTTGATTTAAGTCCCATTTGGGCTCGAATTAAAACATTTAACATTAATAAGATCATCTTGTCGACTGGTTTCATCCTAACTACAAATTTGTTGAAAAATTGAAACTAAGCCATTAGTTCAAAAATAAATACAATTAAGCCATTACTTCAAAAAAAAAAGGATAGATCATTTAATTCCAAAGAATATTAAGATGCAGCATAAAAATTGCATCCCAAGGGCAGCACATTAGAGGCTCAATAAGAGGGGAAATTATTCTGTACAGCCGCCGAATCATCCGGAGGCGAATCAAGATACACCAAGTCATTCGATACACAATAGTACATAGCACCGGTACACAATAAAATATGGCGTAGCACATTCTGATTCGCCTCCGAATAGAATCTGATGACCGCACATAATGATTTCTCCAATAAAAGAAACTCCATACAAGAGCCATTCATGATAATAAGAGATACACAGTTATTAGAAGCCCAAAAAAATCCAAAAATAAAAAGAGGACCTTTAGAAATAAAGTTATTAATCCTTCTATAACCATTTTTTCACATAAAAATGTCTTTGGCATCTTCATTTCATGAATATTTAAACTTCCAATGTAAAGCCTATAATCAACCAAAAATTTAACTTGAACAACTGCTGGCAAGCCTAGCTTTTGCAAATAGAAAAATTAGGAAAGCGGCAATCATTCCTAGTTCTTCAGAAATAATAGATAAGCGTAAAGGAAATCAAGAAGTGGAGCTTTTAATCATATAGTGTGATTACCGCAACCATCAAGAAGATTAAAAGAAAGGGAGCATTTATAAAAAAAAAATTATGGTGATGAGATTCAGGAAGAAATGCAAATCTTATAGCCTCTATCTATGTTAACACACCTAGCAGTAAGGTTACATGTCATCTATGTTGCAACGATACGGATACGGCGAAACGGATACGACACGATACGGATACGGGACATGTCAATTCTTAAAAATACAAGATACGGTTACGACGCATACATGACATTATAATTTATAAATCATACATAAAAATTAAGAAAACAATCAAAGCGTAATATTTGAAATTACTAAAGAAAAAAAAAACATTTATAGCCTTGTAGCTTATAATATCAAAATATAAGTAAGCATTAAATGTCTAGTACAACAACAAAAACATAAATATAAATTGTCTAGCACATCAAGTTTCAACTATTCAATAGAATGAATGATATGATTAGCTTCTTCAGAGGTTTGTCTTTGAATGTCTATATTATCTTCAATAAATATCATAGCTTCTAATTTAGGCTCATCAAATCAAAGATTAGCAATTTCTAATATTCTCATATCATCAAGATACTCAAATCCATCTCAGAAATGTGAGAACCTTGCTTGTAGCCGCGGAAGTAAATACGACGCATATTTTTTTTTTCGGATTTCTTTTTGTTATTCAACGTATTGGATACGTGTGTCCTTTTGAATTTAAATAGTATTTCAATTGGATATGACTTTACCAAATCCGACATGTATCGGTGTTGTATCAGAGGTGCATCGGTGTATTGGTGTATCAGATACAACACGCATTCATAAATAGGTGTATCGGTGCAACATGATCTGTCATGTTTAAGCCACTTGAGTAAGCCAATCAAGAGAAAAGTCTTTAAGCCAAAAAAGCCCAAACCAATCCAAGTTTAACACATTAAGGAAAGAGATTTCTTCGCACTCTTTATTGAGAAAACTAATCGATAGGCCCAAGAGTGCAAATTAGATAATGATGTGCAAATTAGACAATGATGTCACAAAGAAAAAGTCTTAGCACAATTGATTAAGAAATGCAAGGGATTATCCTTCTTAACAATTGGGCATAAGAGAGAACACAATGAGGCAAGTTGAAAATATTGAAATAGTCATCACTTCGCATTTCAAATAAGAAGCTTCCCAATCCAATCTTTATAATAAAGAAAAATTTTAATGCCGAAGAACTATCGTCTCATAAAAGGAGCTGCAAGCATCAAATCAATATTTGACACTCCTTGAAAAATCGACCCAAAAATTTCAGGTTAGGATCAAACCGTTTGAGAAATGGGTCGGGTTCGGGTTCAAAAAATTGACCTATTTCATAAATCGGTCCGGGTTCGGATTGACTCGCAAAACTGGGAATGACCTCGGACTGACCCCTGCTAACCGCATGTGCTCGTTGCCCCCATCACGTTTGTCCGGATACCCGCGTCACATGTCTCTTCTCGTGAGTCACGTCCTGTTAATGCCGCTGTTGTCACTGTCATTGCCACCTCTGCTGCTGTTGCGATGCTGCTGCCGGTGCTGCTCAGCGCCTGACCTAACCTTTCGGTTTCAACGCTTGGAACTTGTTCGCAGGTCGAGTCTGACCAACCCGTTAACCAACACGAGTCGGGTCCAGGTTGAAATTCCCTACTAGTTTACAACAACAGATTGGGTCAACTAGTGTCGGGTCAATTCCAATTTCGATCCAAACCCGACTGGTGACCTAATTTTAAAAGCTCTAGCCACAAGCATCAAATCAAATAAAATGGGGAGAAACCAAACAAATCTTCCATATTGAGTGCTATAAATTTTCTAACACCAATTGGATACAAGGGTAGAGAAGCCAAAAAGTAGCAAAAAATTCTTTCATTTTGCACATGAAATTAGGTAAGAAATATAAACGTATTATTCTAGCAATGATAAAAGTTAAATTTACTAAGCTAACTTCTCATCGACTTGCATATCACAATGAACAAAAAATTTAACAAATTCTTATGCAATACTTTCAGATCAGAAGGTTCACAATTGCAGATGAAATGGTGGCTCCATGTTTGAGAAAGAAAATCTCACAAGACCCACACTCGAATGTTAGCTAGCCCCATAAAAATAAAAAGCTTTCCAGTTCATAATAAAACAAATAACAAAAGACTTTGTGAGAATATTCTATGACAAATATATTTATAAGACTGTAAATGGATTAGGCGTTCAACAAGTTACTCATAACTTTGCTTGTTTATATCTTATTTGTAATTATTTGATTATGTAATCAAACAAGGTTGAATACATTTTTTTTGTTCATGAACCATTTCATATTTTTTTGCGTGCCTGTTCAAGATGATTTTTTTGTTGATATATCAATATTGTTCATGAACCATTTCATATTTACTTGTGTTGTGTCTTGGAATATTCGCGGCGGTAGAGAAATATTAAATTTAATGTCATAGCTTTGTACGAAGATCCAACACACAAGCAGAAAAAGAGAGGGTGTAACGTTCATAAGAGACACAAGAGTTTTTACGTGAAAACCCCTGAAAAGGGGAAAAAACCACGGGGCCTGGCCCAGTTTGAACGAATCCATTAGTGTTTGCAGTCATTACAAATGAGGCCCTTCCTTAAGAGGAATGTCTTGGCTCGATGTGGCAACTATACATCATACATAGTATATTACATGGTGGGAGCTGGAAGAATCAATGTTGTCATGTTTGTTTGGGGCGGCAAAATCATAGTCGGCGAGCGACATAGGTCAGAAGAACTGTAGTATGACGACAGAGATCGGAAGGATCATAGTCGACAGGCGACGGAGGTCGCAAGGACCGTTGTCGGCAGACGACGGAGGTCAAAAGGACTGTAGCCGGATGACAGTGGTTGGGAGGACTGTAGTTGGCGGGCGATGAAAGTCGGGAGGACCGTAGTTGGCATGGATTGTAGTCTGCAGACGACAGAGGTCCAAAGGATAGTAGTCGGATGGGAGTATAGTCGGCAAGCGACTGAGGTATGAAGGACCGTAGTCGGATTACGACGGATGTCGGAAGAATTGTAATCGGATGACAGTGGTTGGGAGGACTGTAGTCGGCGGACTGGTGGAAGTTCTACATTGTTCGGCGGATTGGCGGATGTCCGTTGGTGCCCGAAAAGAACTCTGGCTGTGGTCAGGAAGAAATTCATTGATGATTGGTGGACGGGCAGAAATCCAACGATGGTCAGCGGATTGGCGGAAGTCCGACAATTGTCGGCGAACAGGCGAAAGTCCGGCGGTGGTCGGCGAACAGGCGGAAGTCCGGTGGCGGTCGGCAAACTGATGGAAGTCCGTCGATGGTTTGGAAGAACTCCGGCGGTGGTCGAGATGAACTCCGGCGATGGTCGGGAAGAACTCCAACGGTGGTCGGGAAGAACTCCAGCGGTGGACGATGCCAAGAGAGCTCCCAAACTCCCTTTCTTTCCTTCTTCTTCCTCCTCTCTCATGAGAAGAGTGGGGGCTATTTATAGTTTTTTGAGAGTGGCATGACTTGTAAATATGTGGAGTATCAAGGTCAAAATGAGAGTGTTTGAATGGACGGTCGATATTGATCCCCTTGATCATGAACCGTTTAATGTTCATTTGAAAGCCTTAATGATATCAGAATTCAGTGATATTGGGCTCGTTGGATTCGTCTCGTCGAGCCGCTCGATTTGACTATAAGCATGTTGTGTTTGGAAACTATTTGGTTATTCGAATTATGGTTTGAATCTTTTGAATGCACTTTGAGTCTTTGATTTGGACTTATTTGGGCTTGAATTGGGTCGATTTTGTTGTCGTTGGGCTTGTCTTCTCGAGACATTCAGTTCGATTATAAGTTTGTTGAAATTGGAGTTCGGACAGTCTTTGATTTAATTTTTGAAGTTTCCAACTAGATTTTTGCCTCGAGATTTGTGCCCCATCAAGATAATTTTTGATGATATATCAATTGGATTGTTTATTTAAATCATTTTGAACAACTTGTTTATAAAAAGAATTATTTTCAGAATTAATTTGTTCATAAAAGAGCTCGTTTGGTAGCTCGAAAATACACACTAGATATGTTCATGAATGATCTTGTTTGGTAGCGCAAAAACACTCTTTGTAATATGTTCTAAGATAATTATTTTTTAGTAGGCTCGATGAGAATCGTTTAAGCTTATGAACATTTAAAAAGTAAAGATCATCAATAGCTCAGTAATGCCTGTTTATTTAAAGTTTAATATGCACGAAACAAACAGAATACAACTCAATCATGGACATCTATCATTTTCAAACGAATCAAATCTGAACACAAATATAAAAGTTCGAATCGAGCTCGAACCAAATTTGAACAAGTTGATAATAAACGAGCTTAAGCATGAACAAGCACTTACTCGACTCGGCTCGGTTGGTTTGCTGCCCCTAAATATCAAAACAAATTTAAGAAGCTGTTATTTATTTTAAAATGAATGTATAAATAGTTATTAAATTAAATTTCTATGATATTTACCTCAAAACACCTCTAATAATTATGAAATTATTTTAATCAAATCAGAATAAGAATAGCGTAACTAAATTTTCTATCATAAATATACAGAAATATTACACAATTGATATATATTCCAAATTGCAAAACATTCAAATGTTTACATAAAGAATATACAGAGACTTCGCCAAACAAATGAATTATGAAAATAACAAACAATTGCACTAATTACAAACCAAACGATCAAACTCACATTTAATTTACATCTACATACAAATATATAAATATACATTGCCGATTCAAAAAAAAGTAAAACTATAACTCATTGCAAAACACCTATCATTTCGTCAGAAATTACAGGCCTTGCCATTGAGTCATGTTCGACTTCCTCGATCGACAAAAATAATAGCCCTCTTTGCAACAATTTAATATTTCCTAATAGTAATTAGTTTTTAATTACAAAGATTTACATGAAACTATGAAAGAAAGTAGTTAACAGCACCGTCACTCGGCCCGTTAACGTTCAAATAACCATCAGTGGCGGAAAACTCAGCTGCGGGTGAGGTGACAGTGGAGAGAGCGGCGGCAAGCTGAAGAATCCCTTCGCGTCCGTCCCGTCCCAAACCGCAGACCAGATTGACGGCGTCAACGGTTCTTCAGACGGAAAATTCCACTCATATTCCTCGAATTTCTCTTTCTTCACCATCCTGTCCTCTTCCTCCATCTCCTCTCTTCCCCTTTTCTCCGGGTGCGCTGGATGTGCAACCGCCGGCGCCGGGGGCTGAACCCAATCCGCCGAGCAACCGACCTCATTCGGAAAGTTAAGAATCGCCTTGCTTCCTCGCATCCTGAACGCGGCGCGGTCGTACGCTCGCGCGGCCTCCACCGCGGTATCAAACGTTCCAAGCCAAACCCGAGAACCCCGTCGTTTCGGATCGCGGATCTCCGCCGCGAACTTCCCCCACGGCCTCTGCCTCACGCCACGGTACCGGTTTCCGTCGCGCATCTCCGGCGCCCGGTTCTCATCGACAGCGCCGTCTATCCACTCCACCTTTGGAGCAGCAGAGTGAGGGACATTGACCTTGAGGCCAAACTCGAACCGGTCACCGCCGAACCGTATCATCGTTTGCGCCGGCTCCTGGAATCTGAACCCTGTGCCTAGCGGATCGGAATCAGTGTCTTGAAGGTAGTCGGAGATGCTGAGGTCGCCGGGAATGGGGTTAACTTCCGCCAACACCACTGGTAGCGGCGGCTTGGGCGAGTCCAATCCGGTTAGGATGTCGGCAGCGTCGCCGAAGAGGTGTTCGCGGATGAGATCCAGGGTGGAGATGGCTTGCTTGGCCATGGAGTTCAAAGATAAGATGGTTTGACTGGAGAAGAAGAGGCCTTGAGGCGTCTATTTATGTTTCGGAAAAGATGGGAGCATGAAAGGATGTGGTCACCGCATTTGGTGTTCCCTGGGGATTCCTGAAACAAAAGTTTGAGAGTTTTAATGACGCTGGGGACTGGGCTCTACTGCGAGCCAAGAAAGCTTGATATTGGAGAGAGAGGTAACGGGATCCTAGGGTTGGAGAAATGGTCGTTGTTACAGAGACACTGAAATTGTTTAGACTTTTTGTGCAGCCAAGTTGTTCGACATAATGGCTGACAGAGAGAGTTTATCTGCCAGGAAGGAGAGAATGCGGACGATGGCGTTCGGCGTGGGCAAGTGCATGGGATTGGTCTCGGCCTTTGCGGACAAAGATGGCTTCGACGAAAAACCTGGCCGCTGGCAACTGATGACAGAAAACGAGCTTTTATGGTTAGATTAGCTAATCAAATTAACCATTGAGGAGAAAGTTATTACTTTGTTATTAAATATTTTAGCGAGTTATCACAAAACATATAATCATTGTTTTAAAAACCGGACCGGACCGGCCGGTTCGACCGGTTCAACCGTGAACCGGTCTTATGGCCGGTTTGGTCCTCCCTAAGAACCGGTCTAACAACGAACCTGCCAAAACCGGTTTGAACCGGTCCGTTTTTTAAGAACCGGCCGGTTCAACTAATAATATATTTAAATATTTTATTTTTATATAAAATATTTAATTAAATATTAAATTAGTTTAAATATTATATATTTTATTTTAAAATATGATTAAAAAATTTTATTATAAAGCACACAAGATATAAAAGATATTCAATCAAAGAGGAACATATGTCTCTTCCAACTCTCTAGATGCTTTCATAGCCCAAAACAACATATAAAAATCAAAATTTAGTAAAATCCTCAATGCCCTAACCTTATAAAAGCATACTTCTTAATGCCTACAATCTAAAAGGAAATATCTAAATAGCCCCTATTTTGAATTTACCCTCCAAAATTCTTCCTAATGGGAGCTGTGTTAGGCCCATGCATGGTTTGGGCAGCAACAAGAGGGGGCAGAAGTCAATCCACTGTGAATTGGTTGGACTGGTCTAATAGAAAACTCACTTCTTATTTTGGTAAGGCCACCATAATATATAAAACTTTAAGTCTTTTTTAAAGTTTTTTAATAATTGGTGAAGTACAACCAAAAAATAGCTAGCATATTCAAAACTATTAGGAGTGACTAAAAGTTTTCACCTACAAGTTAATCTAGCTAACATGATGTCATAATACCATGAAAGCTCTTAAGCCATGGGTACAAGGAAAGGTATATAAACAACACAACTTAAAACTCCTAAGTGATGTGGGATTAAACAACTAGTTGTTTTTTGTTTCAACATTCAACAATGTGTGTATTAAACTTGTTTGAATGAGAATTTGTTGGAATTTTTTTTTGTAGAATATTCAAATAAAAAATCATCATAATAATTTTTAAACTTCTTAAATTTATTATTAATTATATTTTTATAATTATTCAAATAAAAATAATTATTTATCATTTTTAAAGTTCTAAAACATTTTTTAAATGCGAAATTAAATGATAGAAAAATAAAAATCTTAAAAAATAATATTGTATGACTTTATAAATATAGTTTTATAATGTAAAATTTATATATAATTTATATATGTAAATTATGCATAAATATATAACATAAAGCAATTATTTATATCAAATATATATATTTATATATAAACTAAAATTTTATTAAATATAAATTAAAATAAAAAATTGAAGATGTTTATATTTAAATTTAAATGTTGTAATTATTTATATTTAAATATATAACATAAATATAATAATTATTTATATTTAATTTTAAAATTATGTAATATATTATATATGTATGAATTTTATTTATTATTTAGTCTAAAAATTCTTAGAATTATAAATTTTTTATGAATAAATTGTCATTATTATTATGTTAATTTTATTACTTTTAATTATATTATTATTTATTACGTCATCTGGTTCGACCCCGGTTCGAACGGTCGAACCATAAACCTCTAATTCTTTCGGCTCGTTGTCCAATCTGATTTTCACAACCTTGCATATAATTCTCGTATGTTGGGCCTATTTGGTTGGAGAAATTATTAGGTGCGGATTCAAAGTAGATTTACGTCTGGATTCTAATAAAATGTTAGCACGTGATTTTCTAATATTTATATTTTTTTTTCTTGTGATCCGACGACCAGACTAAGTCCAATTTTTACGTTTTTAATAAAAAAACTCATGAAACGCCCAAATACTTAAGGTTTTGGTTAGCATAATATTACTTTTTGATACTTGCTGAGAAGAAAAGCTAGTATTAATCTCATGCCCCTATTCATCTTTAAGAGGTTGGATATAAGAGAGATTCAACCTACTTCTGTTACTCTTTAATTGGAACAATTATTACGTCCTCTGACCCAACGTAGAGCTACGTTCGGCCGCCAATAACATGTCGCCACGTGCTATTACTCTTTACCGCGCGGCCCGACGACTTGACCCGGACCGAAACCTGGGAATGCTATGTTCGCGTATTGCGAGGGATTACTCGGTATTTGCTTGATATTGCTAGGTATTGCTTGGTAATAACGAGAAATACCACTATGTGAAGACCAATACCGAGTAATACCGAGTTGTACCGAGTTTTTCTAGAAAAACTCGGTACAACTTGGTATTGCTCGGTATTACTTAGTATTTGCTCGGTATTGGTTATTGCCGAGCAAAATCGACCAATACCTAGCAATACCGAGCAATACCTAGCAAAATCGAGAAATACCGAGCTATCCTGGGTACGTTCCGGGTCGAGTTGTCGGGGCGCGCAGTAAGTAGTGAGAACGCGTGGCACGATTCTACTGGCGGCCTAACGTAGAGCTACGTCCTGTGACCGGACCAAATAAAAGTTCCTTTAATTGACTGATAGATCCTTTACTTATCCGAAAGGAGTAATAGCGGATGTTTTGATCAACGTTGATAAGTTTATTTTCCTTGTTGATTTTATTGTTTTTGACATTGGAGGAAGATAGAGAAATACCTCTCATTTTTTAAAGATCTTTTTTAGCAACATGGAAAGCAATAATTGATGTTTAAAAGGCAGAATTAGCTATAAGAATTCAAGACCAGAATGTAACAATTGATGTATTAAAATCTATAAAATTTCCTCAAAAAAGAAAAGAAGATTGCTTTAGGGTGGATTTGGAGGACGTAGTAGCAGAATATCTCAAGGAAAAATTATTAGAAGGAGAAGTGATTGAGAAAGAAGAAGATGAACAAGAACAAAATACGTCTAATCAGCCCATTGAAATAAAATCTAGATAAGAAAGATGGAACAAAGGACATTCTGAATTGTTGAAAACTTCATCTTTAGATAAAATTTTAAAACTATATATTAAAAAGGCTCCAACTTTGAAACATAAACTTTTACCTTGTCAGCTTCAATATGCATATTTAAACAAAAACTTCACTCTTCATGTAATCATTTCTGTAAATCTAGAATAACATTAAGAGATTGAACTGATAAAAAATTTAAGTAACTATAGAAAGGCTTTTGGGCAGACTATTGCTGACATTAAAGGAATTAATCCTTCCATTTGTATGCATAAAATCCCAATGGAAGCAAATTCTATACCTAAATCTGATCCTCAAAGAAGAATTAATCCTTCCATGAAAGATGTTAAAAAAGAGATTCTTAAATGGTTAGATACTGGGATTATCTACCCAATTTCTGATAGTTCTTGGATTAGTCTCATTCATTGTGTTCTTAAGAAGGGAGGATTGACTGTTATATCCAATAAACATAATGAATTAATACCCACTAGAATTGTCACATGCTAGAGGAATTGTATTGACTACAGGAAACTAAATAAAACAACAAGAAAAATTTATTTTTCTTTGCCAATTCTTGATCAAATGCTTGATAGATTGGCAGGGTGCCTGTTTTACTATTTCTTGGATGGATATTTTAGTTATAATCAAATTCCTTTTGCATCCGAGGATCAAGATAAGACTATTTTTATCAGTCCCTACAAAACTTTTGCTTTTAGAAGAATGCCTTTTGATTTATGTATTGCTCATGCTACTTTTCAAATATGCGTGATTTCTATCTTTTCAAACTTAATTAAGTAGGATATTGAAATATTCATGGATGATTTCTCTATATTTGACACTATATTTAATTTATGTTTAGAACACTTAACTATTATTTTAAAAATATGTGTTGAAACTAATTTGGTGTTAAGTTGGGAAAATTGTTAGTTCATCATAACTAAAGACATTGTTTTAGGGCATAAAGTATCCAAGAAAGGATTAAAAGTATACACTGCAAAAATTTAGGTGATTAAAAAACTTCTTTCACGCAATTCTATTAAAGTGATTACAAGCTTCTTAAGATATGCTGGTTTTTATAGTAGATTTATAAAGGATTTCTCTAAAATGTTTAAGCCTTTATGCCATTTGTTAAAATAAGATGTGCATTTTATATTTGACTTTGCATGTTATAAAGCTTTCAATACTCTAAAGCATCATTTGACTACTACTCATGATTTGTCTTTACCTTTTATAGAGATGTGTAATGCTAGTGATAATACTATTGGTATAATTCCGGGGCAAAATAGATATAAGAAATTTTATGTTATCTTTTATGCTAGTAAAATTTTAAATTTTTGCGCAATCTAATTACATAACCATTGAAAAAAAACTTTTAGCTGTTGTTTTTGCTTTTGACAAATTCAAATCTTATTTGATTGGGATTAAGACTATTGTTTACACTAATCATGCTGTCATCAAATTTCTTATGACAAAGAAAAACACCAAATCAAGATTGTTTAGGTGGATTTTATTGTTACAATAATTTGATGTAGAAATTTTTGATAGAAAGGGAACTGAAAATTAAATTGTCGTTCATCTATCTAGACTTGAACAACATGCATTAGTAGATGTTGAAATTAATGAAAATTTTTTTATGAACAATTATTTGCTATCTACTTGAACAAATCTCAATGGTATGTTGATATTATAAATTTCATTATAAGTGGAGTACTTTCTTATGAATTATCTGCATCTAATAAAAGGAAGTTTGTGCATGATACCAATTTTTACTTTTGGGATGAACCCTATTTGTTTAAATCTTGCAATAATATTATACGTACATTTCATTGTAAGTGGAATACTTCCTTATGAATTTGGCATAGTATTTGTTATCTATCAAATTTATGGAGACAAATTGCCATAAGGCGATAATTAATAGTACATATTTTACTTACTCTTCTAAGATTTTTATAGGGCTACCGAATATGGGAGTTTAGAATGATATTGAGAGTGGAATGAGTTAGGCCCTTCCTTTGTATCTTCACGTTTGACTTAGTAGTCGATGATGCATACGCTCTGAACAACATCACATTAAAAAGAGAATCATTAAGAAACATATTAATTTACATTTCATCAATCAAAAACATTTTATTCATATAAGTATATCCATTATTTTGATATTAATTTTTACAAAAGTGATTGAATCTCCACCAACCCTTATTCTTATTGAGTAGGATAATTGTTGTAATTGTAATAGACAATACTAGTATTTGCAAGTAAACATTCTTCCTCTTGGGATCAATATTCTACTCTGTCACTATATTATTTGATTCGTCAGGTATACTTGTGTATATTAAGTGTGATTTTTAAATCTAAGCATTGTTTAGAGATTGATAGAGCCCTAAATCATTTTCACAATTCTTCATGTTACTCCACTGCATCCGATCTATAGTTTATAAAACAAATTAATATTAATATCAATAATTAATATTATTATAAATTTAGATAAATGTATATTAAATATTTTTAAATTTTAAAAATAAACTATTAAATAGATAAAATTTTAAATTTATCAACAAAATAAATCTATATTTAGAATTAAAAAAAATCAATTCACTTAAACTAATTAAAAAACCAGTTTTCTATATAAATAATTTTGTTTTCTAAAATTATCTTAATCAACTAAGTTTAAAAAAAAAAAAAAATCCTTAAAAGCTGTTTATAAAATTGCTATTTAGTAAAAGAAATTCTCATAAAATATTTTCTTAAGTTTCCTCCACCCGCATAACCCAATGGTTCCCATTCCCCACTGTAGAAGTTTGATCCTTTGATAAGGACAATATTCCAACGTTGAGCTTAGTTGCATGAGCTTGCAACTTAGAGCCAAATGATATATTGCAATCAGGTAAAAATATGAACAAGATTTTAAAAAAGCTTAATAAGCTTTTAAAAAAATTTAGGTTTCGTTTGTGATAGCTTTTTTGCTGCTTCTTAAAGCGAATTTTTAGTACAAAAAGGAAAATTTTTATACTAAAAAGTTGCTTTGAGAAGTAATAAGAAAGCCGTCCCAAACGAAGCCTTAATGAGGTAACTCTCACGTTATAGAAGTTTGTGAAAATTAAGTCCCATAAACTCTTAAAAAGCAATCAAAAAACCGTCCCAAACAAAACCTTAAATTTTAATTTTGTTTACAAAGGTTCGATTCGAAAGGCTTTGTTGTTTTGTTCAGCAGTTTGCTTCGCAAAATATTGGCTTTCACGCATGCCATTTAAACTTAAGACAGTGATTTTTAGTTTTGTATTGCTGTATAGCACATATTTTTTTGATACATTGGATTAATAGTTTCCTATTATTTCGTGGTAAAACATTTATAGCGGTAGAGAGAAAATATTTTGATGTGCTAGTTTTGTATGGAGATCAAATATATATATAAAAAAGAAAAGAAAATTGCAAAAGAAATAACAAAAATTTTACATGAAAATTAACAAAAGAAAAAAACTATAGTCCACTTCAATAAAAATAACTATACTAGCGCATGCCATCAATTATAAAAACTTATTTTCCTATAAATGGGGAAGTCTTGATATAATATAACAAATATAAGCGGTATAAAATGGGTTTCATGGCGGAGGTTGGAAAAGCTTTGTGGCATAAGAGCTATTTTTAAAAGATCGTTTGCTATTGATTTGGTAGTTCTCCTTTGAGATAATAATGGTCGAAGGTCCATACTTAGAGGACAGTCTCAGAGACCTGTAGTAAGCTGACTATGACTGTAGTAAGCTCTGTCATAGGATGGTAGTTAAAGGACAGAGTCTTTATGAGTAGTTGAAGGTTGAAGTCGAGCGACAGTGATCAAGAACTCATAATGGACAACAATGGTTGATAGATTGTAGTCTAATAATAATGATTGAGGGAATGTAGTTGAGTGACAGTGGCCAAAGGATTATAGTCCAACAGTGATTGTTGGACAGTGGCAATCCAATGACAGTGGCTGGAGGGTAGCAATCTGACGGCAGTGGTCAGACGAGGACAACTGAATAGTGGTGCTCACATAATAATGGTGATCTAATAGGGTAGTTTAATGATGATGGAAGAGGTGGTCGGATGACAATGGTCAAACAATGATGGTCGAGTAGAGCTTAAGGATGTCTATGAGCTCTCTCTCTCTCTCTCTCTCTCTCTCTCTCTCTCTCTCTCTCTCTCTCTCTCTCTCTCTCTCTCTATAAAACTAATTTCATTAGTTTCTGTCACATATTACAAAAGATGTAATTTTTTTTATAATTGGAGAGGGTCTTGATATAATATAGTAAACATAAGCTATATAAAACATATTCCATGGGTGAGTGTATAAGAGCTATCTTCAGTAGATCATTTGTTATTTATTTGACCATTCTCATTTATTTTAACAATGTCGAAGAATTATATTCAAATTATAGTCTCAAAGGGTCTTATGAGAGAGAGAGAGAGTGGTTGGAGATCCTATTATAATAACCACTTCTAGTATTTGAATATACTTATAATAACTTGATTTGGACATGATAAGATTTGCACATTTATTTGGTATTTACTAATTTATTATGAATTTTTAGATTTTTTTTATGCCGAATCTATTTTCCATGGTTTCGTAGTTTGATTTAAAAAGAAATTTGATATGTTGAAACGACCATAGTTCATTCAATTAAATTTTCAGAACATGTTTTATGTTCGAGTTATAAACTGCCTTAACCATATTGTAGAGAACTTGTCACTCTATTTTATGTAATTTTTACCTATTTTTATAATCATCATAAGTATGTAAACAAGATATTTCTTATTGAATTTATCTTCATTAAACAATTAAGTTCTTAATAAAATTGAGCTTTTTTAAATCACCGGGTGTTCGTTTTTTGTGAATCTCTTAAATTGTAATATTTATTTACTATTTTTTCATATTTTTTAGAGCTTCATATTTTGAGTTCTAAGAGAATTTACATAAAATTTACAATTAAAACAGAACAAATATCATAATTCCCTACTTTTATATTATATATTTTTTTGTATTATCATGATAATACATATATTTTAGTGGAGAGCGAGATTGTATTGTAATTGTTATGTATAATTGTTTTTTTGTTGTATAGTTTATTAAAATAAATGAGAAGGTGTTAACTCTTATGTGTACTGTGGTCTCTAGAACCAATGGATTCCTTTTTCATTACTTCATCATTTTCATATCCCTCTCCCTTGTTCGATCTTATTCATCAAATGGCACTCAGTTCATATCTTGAAGTTCGATTATTGACAAGGTTCGACAGATAGGACCTTAAGATGCTCTTCGACCCCACACAGCCGAACAATGATGTTAAATAGAGTTTTTTAGAGTGACACTTTTCGTTAAAGAGCTAAAATTTGAAACACTCCATTTGACTCCACTTGATCATAGACTGTTCTTTCAGCATTTTAGTGCCTTAATATTGTCAAATTTAATCAATCTTGGGGTCATAGATTATTATCTTTGGGACGATTAGTTTGACTAAAAGTATATAAAATTTGAATATCATTTTATCACCCAATTAATGTATCAAAGTTTTCAATTATATTTCAAATGCTTGAATTAAACTCATTTGGAGTTGAATCAAATCACTTTTTGATACCAATGAATTCCTCGTCTAAACATTCAATTCAATTATAAATTTATTGAATAGCAGTTTAGATGGCCGTGAATTTAATTCTAGAAATTTATAATGTAAATATGCATAGAGATTCATGCCCAATAAATCAGATTTTTATGACGTCATTTATGTATTATTTAATATTAATATTACCATATTCTATAATATTTGCTGACATAAAGGAAATGTTCATCTTAATATTACATAAAAATTTCTTCCCCACATATAGGTTGTGAGTAGCATTTTTTTTTAATGTGAAAATCCAAGAAATAGAAAAAAAATATATAATGGGTAATTGACACTTCTTATCAGGACTAGAAACCAAGAAAGTGAGCATCATACATTGATGGTTGAAAAGCATGTGCTCATATTGGTCTATTGGTTGTAAGTTTTGTCCGTCAGCTAAGAGGTCTTAGATTTGAATTTTGTATATGCGATGTGTGTGACAGTCTAATTTAATTGGCCTAAATGTCAAAACAAAAAAAAGTTTATTTGTATGTATTAAGTGATGACCAATGAGGAATGTAAGAGACCAAACGATGGTCGACAATTGGTTGGATCACTCCTCTGATAGAAGAGGATACAACACAGTTAAAGACAAGTGTGGACTCTAGTTATCCATGGGCGTTCAACGACCGACGAGGAACTTCAAAGGTCAAGCGAGGGTGGGTTGGCCCAACCATTCTCTTAAGAATAGTAAAACATTGAGTATTATCAATCTATGTGATATTGGTGAATAAGATTTCAATTGGGACGGCTTTTTAATTGCTTCTTAAAACGAAATTTTAGTACCAAAAATATGCCTAAATCTATTACTTTTTGTACTGTAGAAGGTATATCTATTGCCAAATTAGTTTGAGATATTTCCTCATTTCAAAGAGACAAATATGCAAGGGAGATTTTCATCAGCACTTCTCAACTCTTTAGCAATATTAGTGAGTGCATCTGTTTTGACTGTTATCGTATGTATTCGGCACTCTCATCAATATAATGTCAGGAATATACAGAAGCAATATCGAAGGAAAGCATTAGCTTTGAACTCCAACTCAAACATCCTAATAGTATTGGTCTGATAATCTAATAATTTAGAAGATTTGCTTATGAGATAGGATTAATCTTATGCAATAAGAGGTAAAGCCTGAACTTTTACATCATAAAGAATAAAAATAAAAACTAACATCTAACAAAGTTCAACTTGAGGTCACATTGTGAAGATGCTCAAAAACAATCCTAAGATCATAAAGGTGAGCCACATGAGACTTCGCTCTTGATAACCAAGTCATTAATGAACCATTCAATCACTTTGTGGATGAGTTTGTCAAAAATATGGTCATTATTAGTTGTTAAGTAACATCGACATTTTAAGGTAAAAGAATACTAACTTAACAATAAAATATTAATTAGCATATTTATCTATTTATAATCAAATGAGTCATTCTTATAGGATAACATGATATGGGATGTGGCAATCTCAATCATAGACTCAAACTATGTAGTAAAAAATTGTTTTTTTGGATAGGCCTCATTCAAGTTATGAAAACCATTCAAACGTCAAATTATCTATATTCTTTTATTCAACATAGAAATGATATTGACTGAACATTTTGAGCGGAGTTCATTCAAAATGAAGTCAACATCAAGACACTTGTATCCGCAATCACCTATTCTTCAATTTATAATCTCATTCTTAGAGGAAATTATTGCTTAAGAACTACATAATACAAGATAGCCAATTTATGAACCATAGTTTTGGACAAATACATAAATTTTGCATAACCTACAATTAATTATATCCCAGGCATATGGATATAAAAAAACTTCCTATTAAGATCGTTGATTAAATGAGTTCTAATAATTTGGTTTAAACTATGCAAGAGTTCAAAGGAGAAGATGCAAAATAATTTTTGCATTGAATGCTAAAGAGAAACTACAAATTTGTAACCATAGGCGATTAAGTATGCCTAAGCATACAAGGTAAGTTGTTCATTTTTTATTGAACTTTATCAGATAAAATAGAAAAAAAAAAGTTATTTCTATTTTAAGATAAAATATTTTATATTATTATTCATTTTTAAAAATAGGTCTTCCAATGCCATGATAACTTGAGGAAATAATCTTAGGAAAATACTCAAAGGTAGAACTTATAATATTACTATTTAACTCATTTTTAGCCTTAATGTCTTAGTTTTCTCTAATCCAATGTAATTGGGTAGATTCCTCTCATCCTTTGATTTTTAGAACTTACATAATCTAGAAGTGTGCTTTATTCAAGTTCAAATATAGTAATGTCTATCAAAGCCCTATAATCACCCAACTCTAGTATTACCTAGACTCATTTTAATATAGAAATACCTAAAGTCATTCTCCTTAATCTATAGGCATAGACTCACCCTAACTTAGTAAGACCCAGACTTAGGCTTCGTTTGAGACGGCTTTCTTACTGCTTCTTAAAACAGCTTTCAAGTACAAAAGTTCAAATTTTTGTACTCGAAAGCTATTTTAAGAAACAGTAAGAAAGCCGTCCCAAACGAAGCCTTAGCCTAGTCAAGTAAATTTCTATCATGCTATATTTCTGTAATACTCAAATATAATCAACTTAGTAAACTAAGTTTGCTTGAATGTGAAACCTTAAAAGATATGAGTGCTCTTTGGTAGAACATCAGTGCTTTATTCAAATCTAGAATCCAAGTGAATGCTAAGGCCTAATTCAAACCTAGATATCAATGGGATGTCTAATAAATCTATGTAAATCCTAAGAGGCCTAGTCAATGAAACCAATCTAGTCAATTTAAAATGGACCTAAGCTAGTTGAATACCCTAACCCTAATCTAAAGACCCAATGGACTAAGTGGGTTAGGGATGTACCCTTCAAACCTATTTGTACTCAATTGAGTCAATTGAATGCTAAAACCATACCCTTAGATTTCAATCAAGCCTAGAGAGACTCTAGGAGTTTGGTTAACAAACCTAGCTCAATTAGACATGGTAAACCTATTAAGTTAGTTAAGGTTAGTTGACACACACTAGTCCATTTTCACCAAATCGATTCAGTTGATTTCTTTCCTAAAACCTATAAACCACCAAAGCCAACCCAAGGCACCTAATAAATTAAACTAACCTTATTTGACTTAATTCAACTCTACAAATTAAATCAATGAAACCCTAGTTGGCCATCTAGTTAAATTGATTAGGTTAGCTTGAACGTAAGCCTAATTTGACCAATCATAAAGTTTTCAGGGATCCAACATAATTCCTAAATAGTTAACCAACTCAACCAAGCCCAAATTAGCGAAATTCAATCCAAACCAAGCTCAAGGTGATCTAGCAAGATCAACTTGAGCTCAAGGAAGCTTAATTTACTCGATATTTCACCTTTGTTCATCTCCTTGGGAATCATAATCATGTCAGACTTCAGATCCTCAATCTATGGTACTCACATCTTTAGACCTAACTGATCTTATTGGGGATGGCTCATTTTTTTTTTTTTAGAACTACTTATAAAAAGACTTGTATGCTACGTTGCTTCTGCCCACACAACTCTTGATATGTAATAGATGCAATCCTCACTTCTAATGTAAAAGCCTGTATTTTAACTCAAATAAATAAATTTTTATGAGTCATTTTAAGTCCAAATCAAAAATCGACTTTTCCATAATATAGATATTATAGTGTATTAAATTATAATAAATTTTTGTAAATTTTTTGGCACTGGTACAAATCCTTAAAAAATTAACACATATCGGTACAAGTGAGAATTTTGGGGTCGTCAGATGTCCGTTTTGCAAACTGATTTCTCTAAAATTTTCTAAATAAAATGAGCAATTTTATGAACATTTTTCTATAATTTTTTAAACAAAAAAATAATTTATATGAATTTTTTATTAAAAAGTGATTAAATTATTTAATTATAATTATATTATATTATTTATTTTATTATAAATACCCTAAGCCACTAACATAAAATCCATTTCTATCCTAAAATCGGCTAACAAAGAGGATTTAGGGAATTTAGAGGGAAAAGAGAGGAGAGGAAAAAGAGAAGCTTGGGTTTGAAGACATCAGATAAAATTGGAACGATACAGAGAATATTAGCATGACCCCTGCACAAGGATGACAAGCATAAATTGAGAAATGTAAGGAAAATTTAGAGAGAAATATGAGGAGAGAGAAAAAAATCTAGAGTTTGGAGGTCATAGAGCGATTTTCATCAGTCGACTATGCTGGGAAGTTTGTTCGTCTCACTGTAAGAAATTATTATTCTATTTTTTATTTCAATAATTTGATGTTTTTGATATCTTTTTATCAAATTTTATTTCCATTAATTAAAGATGAGGATAATTTTATATTAATAAAACTTTCACCACACAACCCTTGATATATAATAGATGTTATCAATATGAGCATTTTGATTGAAATATATTGAATTTTCATCAATTAAATTGATAGTTATGATTATTTGAAGTAAATGTATAGTAAATAAATTTGATAGATTTCCCTGCATTTTTCATTATTGCATTTCATATAAAAATTTGACTTACATTGCATAGAAAAAATAGCATTTGTATATAAGCAAGGAAGGTTAGTTGTTAACACTATAATGAATAAGAGTTGGCTCTTAAAAAATAATATCATGTGCAGGAGGGTGAGCCAACAGACTTTTCTTTAAATAAAAGGTTGGTGGTGTAATCCTAATTGTAGCTTCTAACTAGTTGACTGAATTACACCAACGAGTAGAGGGTGATTACTCTTAAATGATTATTGTAAGTCACTTGTGAAAAAATGATTAAAATAAGATAAAATTGATAGCTATGATTGATAACATATTTAAGGAAAAAACATCACATTAAAGCTACATGTACTGCCTTGCTTTTCATAATTATAATTATGAGGCTATTTACTTGATAATACATTAAACTAATTGATAGATATAACTGAACTCGTATTGGCATTAATATAACTTAGTATATCATACTATCATGGCTTATTGAGTGAAAGCCCTCTTTACTTTGATTTTTTTTTTTGGAAGTGATAAAGTCATTAATAAGAGTAAACGTTTTGGATCTATTGTTTAGAGTGATGGTGAAATAGATATGGATATTATTAATAGAATTCAAGTTGGATGGTTGAAGTGGAGGAATGCATCGGGCTTTGTTGTGTGATAGAAAAGTTTCACTCAAACTTAAGGAAAAATTCTATAAGATGGTGGTGAGACTTGCAATGCTTTATGGTGCAAAATGTTGGTCATTAAAAGATAAGCATAATATTAAGCTGCGTGTTACAAAGATGAGGATGCTCAGGTGGATGAGTGATTTTACTCTTACAGACAAGATACAAAATGAGCATATACATAAAAAGGTTGGAGTAGCTCCAGTAGAAGAATATAAGATTAGAGAGAGTCGCCTTAGATGGTTTGGTCACATAAAACGACGACCTTCTGATGACTCGGTTAGGAAAGTATATGCATTAGATTTTTCTTAAGAAAGGTAGAGGTAGGCCTAAAAAGATTTGATTAGAAAATATTAGATATGACCTTTCTTTATTAGATTTAAATAAGAATTTGACTCTTAATAGAACACAATGGAGAAAAAAGATTCATGTAGTCGACCCCATGTAGTGGGATAAAGACTTGATGTTGTTGTTGTTGTTGTACAATATTTAATAGGTTTTTAAAAAAATTAATTCTATAATCCTTAGTTGCTTCTTTTATATATAAAAAATTCTAAAATTTAATATTTTTAATCAAATCAAGTTGAACATGAGCCAAATAAGCTCAATTAAATTAAAACAAACAAAACACAAACACATTACAGTAAGCAATTTCAAACACAATTAAATTCAGACAAATCAAACACATTATTTGCAAATTGCAAGCAATTTCGAACGCAAGCCAATTTGAAATAAATATTAACTTAAATGAGCCCAACACGAACAAGCACTTAGCTTGCTCAAGCTTAACTCGTTTACACCTCTAAATATCCGTCAAAATCTAGCAAAACAATGTTAGACATTTGTCGCTTATCCATTTCTAATTATTGTCTACTTGGTCGCTCAACCTTTGTTAGGAGAGCGACCAACTCCACTAACCAACATCGTCCAGTTTCCTCATCAACCCTTATCAAATGCCTAGCACAAATTAACAATTGTCATTGGACGTTCATGGACTAATGATGTTTGACACTCGCATTCTCAGCCACCACATCTCAAACCAAGTAACCACATCATCTATTAATAGCTCTAATACCTCAAAAAGCCTAATATCTTCACAGAGAAACTCTTCACAATTTATATTTACTAAATTGTATTAATGTCAAATTTACAGAAGCCTACTTGTTTTAATCACTGACTCAAATTAATTAAATCATTTTAATTGGGCAAGGATCAAAGCCATTTATCCTTCTAGAAAATTCCAAATTGAAAATCTTATATTGCATGTATGTTGTTATCAACTCATATGTGTACCAAATTCCTTAGCAATACTAAGACGATGAACCTTCTACCTACCATTACAAATATTCCAGAACACAGCAAAATGTTTAGCAAAGCGGGCAATTTATAGTTTGATTTCAAACAAGTATAATATGGCCAGTTTATGACACCTAAAAAATTTGCTATAATGAAGGGCTTTAAATTCCTCAAGAAATACCCTTATGTCCAATTTAGGATTTCATGACCAATCAGTGCTCAAATTATTTCCCAAGGCAGATGGAGTTGGATAACTTGGTCAGCATGCAAAGGAAGGTTGTTAGTTTAGGGCCTTTGTAATGTTTTCTCTTGGCAAGGATGGGACGTTTATATAATATATAAATTAAAAAAATATATTTTATTATTATCTTTAATTTATGAGTGAATAAAAGTATTATTTTTAAATAATTTAAAAGTATTTTTAGACTTTAATAACCATATTGCTTTACAAACCATACAAATAAATAACACAATTAAATAAATACATAATTTCGTAAAATAAAATTTCGAGCTACAAGCAATCAAAGGAGTCCTCAGCAGCAATACTAAGAGATAATGGAGACAGCTCTCCTTATAATATGCTATTCAAAAAATAAGCAACAATTGGGTGAATATGTTGTAATAAAGGAACGAAATTAAGATTTATCTAGCAATATTTTTAAAGAAAGGGATTTAAATTACTTCAGCTAACATCCATAACTTGAATTATTTCAAAATGCATCTGCAAAGTAGGCTTCATATCAGCAAAATAAAAACGCTCACATACCTGAAGTCTGCCTCCATATTTGTTGGTGGCATCTTGAATCAACTGAAGAAGCAAGTCTTTTTCCTTTCGGATCCACGGACGATTACGATCGTGCCACTGTCTTGGAGTTCCATGAAATACTATACGCAAACTTGAATTGCTAATCATCAAATTCTGTGCAATTTCTTTGATCACAGCTTTATCAGTCAAATAAGCTCCATGACAGTTCAGGCCAACATCAACATAGTGAAACTCAGAGATGCTGTGAAGAAAACTACCATTAGAAGTAGCGAAGATGCCATCTCTTGCTTCTAAAGTTGGAGAAGCAGACTTTAGCATTTTGATTGCATTCAAGTGAGCAAATTCAGCAACAATTTGGTTTATTACAGTCCCACCCTTACTAAACCCAAACACAGCAGTTTTTGGCGAAAGTATTTCTGATATTGCCAACTCATCTTTGTAGCCCAAGACGGAGCTTTTGACCTGTCCATTAACAAGAGGACAAACGCATCATAACCATCTAGATGCTAAAATATTATGTTTCAGATTGCAAGAAAAATAATATATAAGGATCATGAATGTGATTTCCAGCATGCTTAACCACGTCTGAATCAAACATCTAGAATACATATGCTGCAATGTTCACAATGAATTGAAATAGCTTGCATAAAACAGGTCAAAGTCATCTCAATAGGACAGGGCGAACCAAGTTCATGCATTATATATAACAAGCCAAATTTCACTTTTATGAACTTCAAAGCTGTCTAAAAAAAAGCTGTCTCGTTCAGTAACATTTAACCAGATTAAAAAATGTACTGCTAAATTGTAATTGCAGACTCGAGCAAAAAATCAACTTGCATTAGCTCGGCAAGTCCTGGAAAAACCTCACTTGCTCGTCCAAAAGCTTAAAAATCTTGATTGCAGTTTCTTTTTCAGTAGTTTGTGTTACCTCGCAATTAATGGAGTCGCTCTTTTTCTATCTCTGAAATATCCACTTTATCAGATCTTGCTTTACAAGTAACTCAAGAATAGAGCTATGCTGATTTGAGTCCAGAAAATCTCATCAATTAATGACACATTTAATAGGCATAAAACTCGTAAATAGCATAAAATTAAATACGCAATAGTTAATAACGTAGTATTGCGCACTTCTTTAACTATTTACAAATCAAGTTGCAGGAAAGCAAAATAATGAACGATGTGAGCAACGTGAAAAAATGTGTTCACTATAACGTATAATACACATAGTGCGCTTTATTTTATTAGTGACACTTATGCACTCTTTCATCCTGTTAGACCGGCCCATCCTGGGCCGGTTGGACCGGTCCAATTCTATTCGAGGCGGAGACGGAAGGGGCGGGCGGAAGGCGCGATCCGCGTGGAGCTTGAGGGGGAAAGTTAGGAGGGAAATTTTGAACGTGTGAGGCTGTTTTAGGAAGTTTATGATTGTCCTTTATTGTCTTTTATGATGAATTCTGTATAATTAGGAGTTGGGGGGAAAGATTAGGGTATCTTGAATTTGAGTTTTCTCTTTGAGATCTAGGTTTTGCTTTTGGCTCTTGGCTTCGCCGGAGACTGTGGAGAGTACGTTCTTCCTCTCGAATTGAAGAACAAATTGTATCTTTGCTATTTTCATTGTCTTCTAGTGAAATACAAGTCTTTTCTCCTCATCTTCTACAGTTTTTCCCTCTTTATCCACTGTTTTTGGCTGATTTCCTGCTGTGGACAGCAGTTGGCTTCGTGATTTATTGCTAAAGCGATTAGGGAATACTTGAAATCAAGTATTTCCTATCAAATTGGTATCAGAGCATCGATTCGGGACCACCGGCGGCTGAAATTCTGAAATTTCAGCAAGTTTTTTCCTTTCCGGAAGAAGATTTTGTGGGATCCGTTAGAAGAAAGATGGCCGAAAAGAAGGTGGAAGTATTAGAAGGCGAGTTCGGACAACTGAAGACAGATCTGGAAGGAAAGTTACTGGAGATCTCCACCAACAATGACAGGTTGGAAGGGAGGTTCGCGGCTATGGAAGAGATGATGAAGAAATTACTTGAGATGAAGACTAATCCGACGGCGTCGGAAGCAAGAGAGACTGTCGGCGACCATGGCGTAGGAGGAAATCCGAACCCGTTTCGGGGGAGGAGGAATCCGGCTGTGGAGATCCTTGAGGGAGACGACGACATGCCACCTCTAGAGCCACTGTCTAGAGAGGAGATGAGCCTGGGAAACGACCGTCGAGGTGCTGATTTTCAGCGTCGAGGTGCTGATTTTCAGCGTCAAGGTGCTGATTTTCAGCGTCGAGGTGCTGATTTTCAGCGTCAAGGTGCTGATTTTCAGCGTCGAGGTGCTGATTTTCAGCATCAAGGTGTGGAATTTGAAGGCCGGAGGAGAGAATATGAAGGAAGTGCAGATTTTGGCGAAAGAAGAGAAGATTATCAGCGTCGAGGTGCTGAATTTCAGCGTCGAGGTGCTGAATTTCAGCGTCGAGGTGCTGATTTTGAAAGGGGAAGAGGGGATTATGACGATGGACTCGGATACCAACGTCGGAGGGAGGACCGGGACACTTGGGGAGCTCCTCATCTTCGAGGAATGGGAGGTTATGGAGATTACCGGGGTAACGGAAGGGATCCGAAGGTGAGGAAGTTGAAGATGCCCATCTTTGAGGGGGAAGATGACCATGGCTGGATATACAAGGTGGAGCGTTACTTTGCTGTCAACGGGTTGACAGATGATGAGAAGCTGACGGCGACAGGATTGTGTCTGGAAGGGAAGGCGTTGGCATGGTATCAATGACGAGACAGGAGAGAGCCTATCAGGAACTGGAGAGAGTTCAAGGATTGTTTATTAGAACGTTTCCGAGCCGATGGGGGAGGAGACTTCTATGAACAGTTCTTTGCTCTGACTCAGGAGGGGACCGTGGCCGACTACCGGGACAGATTCGAGTACTTGGCTAGCCGTCTGGATCACATCTCTGAATCGGCCCTGGAGGGGAATTTCATGAAGGGGCTCAAACCGGAGATAAGAACAGCTGTAAGAGTGCTGGAGCCAAGGAACTTGGGCAAGGCCATGGAGCTTGCACAACTGGTGGAAGATCAGAAGAGATCAGAAAGAGGAGCTAGAGTCAACTACTCAGGAGGATCATACAAAATGACTACTGTTGTATTGTAATATTTCAAACTGCTCCAGTATCGTCCAGGACGATCTGGGATCGTCCTGGGACGATCAGTGTATTTTCAGTTCCAGAATCTGTCCAGAATTGCTCTAAGTGTTTTCCTGTAGGGATCGTCCAGGCCGATCGAGGTATCGTCCCGGGACGATCAGTGGATGGCACAAGTCAGTGAATGGAGGTTTTTATCGCCTATGAATAGTAAACATCGTCCTGAAAAATCGTCCCAGGACGATGGGTTTTGGTCTGATCGTCCAGGCCGATCGGGACGATCGGCCAGGCCGATCTGAAGAAGATTTAAGGCAAATCACTCGTTTTGAAGAGAGAGAAAAAATAAAAAAATAAATATCTGATTTCAGCTCTGAGGAGAGAGAAAAAGAAGCTTTTGGAAAAGTTGATTTCGGGAAGACGCGGAGCCGTTTTCGAGCGAAGTGACTGTTGAGGATTTTGCTGTGCTCGAGGTAAGGCACATTCCGTCTTTCTCAATTTTCAGTTCCGTCGAGGTTGGCGGTATTTTTCTGTCCGGATTTAGTTTTCGTTACGGTTTTTCGTCCGTATCTTTTGATTGGTTCAGTTTTTACCGCGTAAGTTTCTGTATATCGTTGCCGTGCCGGGTGTGCACGTTTTGATTATATTTTGAAGATTTTCGTTCGGGTATTTTTGATTCGACTGTGTTTTTAGTCGACCGGATTTTTCTGTGAAATTGGAATTTATCTGTGCAGTAGAATAAATGTTCTGGAATGTGATTATCTATCTTCTGTGCAAATTCGGTAAATTTTCTTTGCAGGAATTTTTGTGTAAATTCTGTATACTGCCGTTGTGCTGCCCGATTTTTGGGTAATTTCTGAAATGTCCGGATTTCTTCTGAATTGGAATGCTATGTGAATAAGCTATAAAAAGGGAGTTATAAGGGGCCTGAATCCTATGAGATTCAGTTAGTGAAACGGGAAATTCTGAAATGAGCTCAATATACATTTTGATATCTGTTTCGTTCCGGATCCGATGAATTCTGTTCTGGTGCTATAAGCACATCTGTTTTGGTGCCGTGAGCACAAAGGGAGACATAAGGGGCCTGGATCCTACGAGATTCAGTCAGTGTCTGGGAAGGGAGGTATAAGGGGCCGGAATTCGTAGAGATTCCGTCAGTGTCAGGGCATTTAGCTATATGTATCTGTTCTGTTTTCTGTATCTGTTCTGTTATGTACGACATTGTGATTATAATATGATATGCTCCGTACGATTCTGATTTCTGATTTCTGATTCTGACTCTGTTGATTTGTTCTGATATGATCTGTACGACTCCGATTCTGATTTGATATCTGTCCGTATAAGTTCTGATTTCCGATTCTGTTCCGATTTCTGATCTGATTTCTGTCTGATGAATTTGGTTTTGGTTTCTGAGAATTTTGATTGGTGGTTTGTTGCTTTGCTGAGCTGTTGAGCTCACCCTTGCTTTCTGGTGGTTTTCAGGTTCTGGGAAGGGCAAGGAGGTCCAGGATTAGTTTCAGAGTCTGATCCGATTAGGTACTTTTGTACTTTTTGATTTTTGTACAGTCATGGCTTTCCTGTTCTGTCTTTCTTTCTGTTGAAAGCCATGTACTGTTCTGTAGATGATTATTTTGAGGAAATGAAAAGATAGATGTTTTGTTCCGCTGCATTTGATGTTTTTAGTAACTCTGTTGCTCTGTGTGTTTTCTGTTGAGTAAGAATTTGGAAGATCAGTTCAGCAACCTAATCCAAAGCCAGATCCTGGATAAGTTTAGTAAGTTCAGCTCGTCGCGATCCGGCTCGGGCGGGATCCGTCCCCGTCGGGTCGGGTCGTGACAAGCTTTTGTGGTATCAGAGCACTGGTTTTGGAAACAGGTTGGATTGTAAAACAGAGCTCTAGGAAGCGACCAGTAAGTCTGTCTGGGAGGTAGTTTTGGGTCGTTTGGCTTTTTATTGTGTTGTTTTTGTGTTGTTTTTGTGATAGTTTTCCGGATTTTCTGGATTTTTCTGTATGGATCAGCCAGACCCAGACATGACAGACGGTCAGAGTGACGATCAGGCAGCACCAGTGGGGAGTACAGCCCCAGTGGTCGGTGCTGATACACTGTCCCAGTTTGCTTCGTTGGTTGCTCAGATGATGAGCGAGACTCAGAGCAGAGCGTCTACTGTTAGATCTGAGGACATTGATCGACATTTGCAGTTGTTTTTGAGGTTGAAGCCTCCGAGATTTGAGGGCGCTGTTGAGCCCAGAGCAGCCGAGGAATGACTGAGGAGATTGGAGAAGACTTTTGACGGGATGCAGTGTCCTGCAGACAGGAAGGTTCCGTTGGCAGTTTTTCTGTTGGATGGAGAGGCTGAGCACTGGTGGGATGGCCAGCAGGCAGCCAGATTTCAGGGCAGATTGAACTCTTTGATCACGTGGGAAGAGTTCACTGAGGTGTTCAGAGACTGGTTTGTTCCCCCTTCTGCACGACAGCAGATGCAGGAGAGTTTTCTGAGGCTGGTTCAGGGGAGCAAGACGGTGATGCAGTACGAGGCTGAGTTTACTGCTTTAGCCAGGTACGCTCCGCAGTTGGTTAGCACGTCTGCTGAGAGGTGCTACAGATTTCTGAGAGGCTTACGAGACACTTTGAGGCAGCCTTTGATACCGTTCTGGATTACTGATTTCTCTGAGCTTGTGGAGCGAGCTCGTCTGATTGAGAACGACATGACGACTACTCAGCAGCGGTGGTCTGCGAGTAGGAAGAGATTTGGAGGAGATACTTCTGGCAGTGGTTCCTCTGGGAAGAGGAGATTTATTTCTGGATCTGGATCTGGAGATTCCAGAAGGAGCGGAGGATCGTCTGGTACTGCTACCAGTACGACTGGTTCTGGATCTGTCAGTTCGGCACCTGTGTGCCAGAGTTGTGGACGGCGACACCATGGCCAGTGCTACAGGATAGCTGGTCTTTGTTTCAGATGTGGTCAGCCAGGACATAGGATTGCAGAATGTCCACAGATGGGCTATGAGCAGCGATCTGAGGGCTTCGTCAGACCTGTTGGTTCAGCAGCAGGAAGACCGAGGACTGTTCCTCCACGCCCTGAGGGATTTGCTGGTAGAGGTGGTGGTTCTAGTTCTGCACCACGGAGACCACCTACGATTCAGAGGGAGCAGAGTAGTTCTGTTGCTTCAGCTCCTGTTCCAGTTCAGCCACGAGTTTACAGCTTGAGTCAGCAGGAGGCTCGAGATGCTCCGGATGTTGTGACAGGTACGGTTTACATTTCTGATCAGCCCTGTCGTGTTTTGTTTGACTCTGGAGCGAGTCATTCTTTTCTGTCCGAGCATTGTTTTGAGCTTTTACATTTGGATTCGATGGTTTTACCGGTTTCTTTGTCTGTGATTTTACCGGCTGGGAATCCATTGATTGCTCGACAGTTTTGTTTGTGTGAGATCGAGATTTCTGGCAAGAAGTGGAAATCAAGTTTGATTCGATTGCCGATTTCTTCGTATGATGTGATTCTGGGAATGGATTGGCTGAGTCAGTATGAGGCTCAGATTGACTGTCTGAAGAAGCAAGTGAGTTTGCTTGTGGCTGGAGAGAGAGTTGTATTTCAGGGATTACGAGGTATTCTCTCCAGTCTGATTTCTGCGTTAGAGGTGAGCAGAATGTGGAAGAAAGGATGCCCAGTATTTTTGGCTTCGGTGCGGGATCTGAACCTGGAGGTTGGTTCTGTTTCTGAGATCCCTGTGGTACGGGAGTTTGTGGATGTTTTTCCTGAGGAGTTGGTTGGTTTACCTCCGGATAGAGATGTGGAATTCTCTATCGATGTTTTTTCCGGGTACCGCTCCGATATCGAAAGCTCCGTACAGGATGGCACCGAAAGAACTTTCTGAGTTGAAAGTTCAGCTTCAGGAGTTGGTTGACAGAGGGTTTGTACGTCCTAGTGTTTCTCCTTGGGGAGCACCTGTTCTGTTTGTGAAGAAGAAGGACGGTACACTCCGTATGTGTATTGATTACAGAGATTTGAACAAGGCCACGATCAAGAACAAGTATCCTTTGCCTCGGATAGACGACTTGTTTGATCAGCTTTCCGGATCTTCGGTGTTTTCGAAGATTGATTTGAGATCCGGATATTATCAGGTGAAGGTGAAGGAATCTGATGTGGTGAAGACTGCTTTTAGTACTCGGTACGGGCACTACGAGTTCTTGGTTATGCCTTTTGGGGTAACCAATGCGCCTGCTATTTTCATGGATCTGATGAACCGAGTATTCAGGGAGTATTTGGATCAGTTTGTGATCGTCTTTATCGACGATATTCTGGTATATTCTGCTTCTGAGGATGATCATACCAGACATTTGAGGATTGTGTTGGAGACTTTGAGGAGGCATCAGCTGTATGCCAAGTTCTCCAAGTGTGAATTCTGGCTGAAGAGCATTTCTTTTCTGGGGCATGTGATTAGCGGAGAAGGTATTTCTGTCGATCCCCAGAAGATTCAGGCGGTTGCAGATTGGCCAAGGCCGACTACGGTATTTGAGGTACGTAGTTTCTTGGGCATGGCCGGGTATTACAGGAAGTTTGTGAAAGGATTTTCACAGATTTTGACTCCTCTGACGAGACTGACTCAGAAGTCAGTTCCTTTTGTTTGGACACCGGAGTGTGAAGCTAGTTTTCAGCGACTGAAGGATTGTTTGACTTCAGCTCCAGTGTTGGCACTTCCGTCAGGTACGGAAGGTTTTCAGGTGTTCAGTGATGCTTCACTGAAAGGACTGGGATGTGTTCTGATGCAGCATGGTCAGGTAATTGCTTATGCTTCGAGACAGTTGAAACCACATGAGAAGAATTACCCGACACATGATTTGGAGTTAGCTGCAGTTGTTTTTGCTTTGAAGATTTGGCGTCATTACCTGTATGGCGTCACATGTGAGATGTTTACTGATCATAAGAGCCTGAAGTACATTTTTACTCAGAAGGATCTGAATCTGAGACAGAGGCGGTGGCTCGAGTTGATCAAGGACTATGACCTGACTATTCAGTATCAGCCTGGGAAGGCGAATGTGGTAGCAGATGCTTTGAGCAGGAAGTCTTCTGGATTATCAGGTTTGCAGCTTACCTGTGATGACTTTTTGATTCGTGATTTGGAGCGATTGCAGTTGGAGGTGATTTCCTCCAGTGATTTGGAGTTGGCTCAGATGAGTATTCAGTCTTCTTTGGAAGCAAGGATTCAGGAAGCTCAGAAGTCAGATTCTGATTATTCGAAGTTGATAGCTCAGATTGGATCTGGTAAGACTCCTGAACTTCGAATTTCTGATTCTGGTGCTATTTTCTGTAAGAACAGGTTGTGGATACCTGTGTTTGGAGATTTGAGACGGGAGATTCTGTATGAATCTCATCATTCAGGCTACACTGTTCATCCAGGCAGTGGTAAGATGTACGCTGATATGAAGCTTTTGTTCTGGTGGCCTGGGATGAAGAAGGATGTGGCGGAGTTTGTGTCGAGATGCGAAGCCTGTCAGTTGGTGAAGGCAGAGCATCAGCGACCAGGTGGACTGTTGCAGTCGTTGCCTATCCCTGAGTGGAAATGGGAGGAGGTAACGATGGACTTTGCGATGGGTTTTCCTCGATCACGACAAGGACATGATGCTATTTGGGTAGTTGTGGATCGATTGACGAAGTCAGCCCATTTTCTTCCGATCAGACAGACGGATTCAGTTGAACGCTTGGCACAGATATATGTGAAAGAGATAGTCAGATTGCACGGCGTGCCTCGCGTGATTGTATCTGATCGAGATGGACGTTTTACTTCCAGACTTTGGAAAGGCATTCAGCAAGGCTTGGGTACGAAACTGCATTTCAGTACAGCCTTTCACCCTCAGACCGACGGACAGTCTGAGAGGACTATTCAGGTACTGGAAGATCTGTTGAGACTTTGTGTTCTGGACTTTAGCGGAAGCTGGGAAGATCATATCCCACTGATTGAGTTTGCTTATAACAACAGTTTTCAGTCCAGTATCGGTATGGCACCGTACGAAGCTTTGTATGGCAGGAAGTGCCGTACTCCTTTGACTCTGACGGAGGTCGGAGATAGGCAGGCTTTGGGGGCCACTTTTGCTGATGAAACTGCTCAGAAGATTCATTTGATAAGAGAAAGATTGAAAGCCGCTCAAGATCGTCAGCAGAAGTATTACAATCAGAAGCACAGATTTGTTGAGTTTCAGGTCGGTGACTTTGTGTATGTCAAAGTCAGCCCGATGAAAGGTGTGAGCAGATTTGGTCAGGTAAGCAAGCTTAGTCCAAGGTATGTTGGACCATTTGAGATTTTGGAAAGAATTGGAAAAGCTGCTTACAAGTTATTACTTTCTGATTCTATGCCTGATGTGCATAATGTGTTTCATGTATCCACTCTGAGGAAGTGGGTATCCGACTCTGGGAAGAAGATATCAGCTGAGGAGGTTGAGATTCAGGAGAATCTGGCGTATAAGGAAGAGCCAGAGCTTATTTTAGCGTACGACGTCCGAAAGTTAAGAAATAAAGAGATTCCGATGGTTAAAGTCCAGTGGAAGCACCGGACTGCACGGGAAGCAACTTGGGAAAAGGAGTCTGATATGAGACGGTCGTACCCGTACTTGTTTTGACTGAGTTTGGATTGGATAATGTCGAGGACGACATTTTTCTGAGTTGGGGAGATTGTAATATTTCAAACTGCTCCAGTATCGTCCAGGACGATCTGGGATCGTCCTGGGACGATCAGTGTATTTTCAGTTCCAGAATCTGTCCAGAATTGCTCTAAGTGTTTTCCTGTAGGGATCGTCCAGGCCGATCGAGGTATCATCCCGGGACGATCAGTGGATGGCACAAGTCAGTGAATGGAGGTTTTTATCGCCTATGAATAGTAAACATCGTCCTGAAAAATCGTCCCAGGACGATGGGTTTTGGTCTGATCGTCCAGGCCGATCGGGACGATCGGCCAGGCCGATCTGAAGAAGATTTAAGGCAAATCACTCGTTTTGAAGAGAGAGAAAAAATAAAAAAATAAATATCTGATTTCAGCTCTGAGGAGAGAGAAAAAGAAGCTTTTGGAAAAGTTGATTTCGGGAAGACGCGGAGCCGTTTTCGAGCGAAGTGACTGTTGAGGATTTTGCTGTGCTCGAGGTAAGGCACATTCCGTCTTTCTCAATTTTCAGTTCCGTCGAGGTTGGCGGTATTTTTCTGTCCGGATTTAGTTTTCGTTACGGTTTTTCGTCCGTATCTTTTGATTGGTTCAGTTTTTACCGCGTAAGTTTCTGTATATCGTTGCCGTGCCGGGTGTGCACGTTTTGATTATATTTTGAAGATTTTCGTTCGGGTATTTTTGATTCGACTGTGTTTTTAGTCGACCGGATTTTTCTGTGAAATTGGAATTTATCTGTGCAGTAGAATAAATGTTCTGGAATGTGATTATCTATCTTCTGTGCAAATTCGGTAAATTTTCTTTGCAGGAATTTTTGTGTAAATTCTGTATACTGCCGTTGTGCTGCCCGATTTTTGGGTAATTTCTGAAATGTCCGGATTTCTTCTGAATTGGAATGCTATGTGAATAAGCTATAAAAGGGAGTTATAAGGGGCCTGAATCCTATGAGATTCAGTTAGTGAAACGGGAAATTCTGAAATGAGCTCAATATACATTTTGATATCTGTTTCGTTCCGGATCCGATGAATTCTGTTCTGGTGCTATAAGCACATCTGTTTTGGTGCCGTGAGCACAAAGGGAGACATAAGGGGCCTGGATCCTACGAGATTCAGTCAGTGTCTGGGAAGGGAGGTATAAGGGGCCGGAATTCGTAGAGATTCCGTCAGTGTCAGGGCATTTAGCTATATGTATCTGTTCTGTTTTCTGTATCTGTTCTGTTATGTACGACATTGTGATTATAATATGATATGCTCCGTACGATTCTGATTTCTGATTTCTGATTCTGACTCTGTTGATTTGTTCTGATATGATCTGTACGACTCCGATTCTGATTTGATATCTGTCCGTATAAGTTCTGATTTCCGATTCTGTTCCGATTTCTGATCTGATTTCTGTCTGATGAATTTGGTTTTGGTTTCTGAGAATTTTGATTGGTGGTTTGTTGCTTTGCTGAGCTGTTGAGCTCACCCTTGCTTTCTGGTGGTTTTCAGGTTCTGGGAAGGGCAAGGAGGTCCAGGATTAGTTTCAGAGTCTGATCCGATTAGGTACTTTTGTACTTTTTGATTTTTGTACAGTCATGGCTTTCCTGTTCTGTCTTTCTTTCTGTTGAAAGCCATGTACTGTTCTGTAGATGATTATTTTGAGGAAATGAAAAGATAGATGTTTTGTTCCGCTGCATTTGATGTTTTTAGTAACTCTGTTGCTCTGTGTGTTTTCTGTTGAGTAAGAATTTGGAAGATCAGTTCAGCAACCTAATCCAAAGCCAGATCCTGGATAAGTTTAGTAAGTTCAGCTCGTCGCGATCCGGCTCGGGCGGGATCCGTCCCCGTCGGGTCGGGTCGTGACATGTATTACCCTCAAAAGGGGTAGCCCCAGGGAACCAGAGGGAGGTGCCCAATGAGAAATCTGGTGGAGGAGGAAATGGGGGACAGTTCAAAAGGTTGACCGACAAAGAAATGCAGGACAAAAGAGCAAAAGGGTTGTGCTTCAGATGCGATGAGAAGTACATGCCGGGGCACAAGTGCAAGGATCGATCTCTTCAGGTTCTCCTTGTTTGTGAAGATGAGGAAGACGAAGAGAGAGGTGAAAATGACCCCGAGGTGGAGGAGGATGAGAAGCTGCATCTGGATGTAGCAGAAGTCTCTCTGAACTCTGTAGTGGGATTCACTCCGAGTCACACTATGAAGGTGAGAGGAGAGATAGCTGACCGGGAGGTGGTGGTGTTGATCGATAGTGGGGCAACCCATAATTTCATTTCCACCCAGATAGTGGAGTCGCTAGGGATGGAGCTAGTGGACACAGGTGGCTATGGGGTGATGATGGGCACGGGAAAGGTGGAAATGGGTAGGGGAGTTTGTAGAGAGGTGGTGCTGATGATTCAGGGAATCCAGGTGAAGGAAGATTTCCTTCATTTGGAATTAGGGAGTACTGACGTCATCCTAGGGATGAAGTGGCTGCGTACATTGGGGGAGACGAAGATTAATTGGGGGACTTTGAGGATGGAACTTGTGATAGGGGAGAGAAGGAGAACGATTCAAGGAGACGCTGGGTTGACCAAGGCTGGGGTTTCTCTCAAATCCCTAATCCGAACCATTCAGCAGGAGGGAGGAGGCTACCTGGTGGAATTGCATAGTTTGGAGGGGGCAGAAGTGGAGGAGGAAGGAGCTATACCCCTCTCCGTTCAGCCGTTGATTCAACAGTTCCAAGAGGTGTTTCAGCCGCCTCAGGGATTACCACCGCAGAGGGAGCATGAGCATGCTATTGTGTTGAGGGAGGGAGTATCACCCATCAGTGTACGTCCTTACCGCTACCCTCAGTTCCAGAAGGATGAAATTGAACGGTTGATCAGAGAGATGCTGGAGGCAGAGATCATCAGACCCAGCATCAGCCCTTTCTCTAGTCCCGTTCTGTTGGTGAAAAAGAAGGACGGCAGCTGGCGTTTTTGTGTAGATTACAGAGCACTCAACAAGGAGACTGTAGCTGATAAGTTTCCTATACCAGTCATCGATGAGCTCTTGGATGAATTAAGTGGGACCGTGATTTTCAGCAAGATAGATTTGAAATCGGGCTACCACCAGATTCGAATGAAGAAGGAAGATGTTTCCAAAACAGCTTTTAGAACTCATGAAGGACATTATGAGTTCTTGGTGATGCCCTTTGGCCTCACCAATGCACCTGCTACTTTCCAGGCCCTGATGAATAAGGTCTTCAAACCTTATCTCAGACGGTTTGTGTTAGTATTTTTTGATGACATCCTGATATATAGCAAATCAAAGGTCGAACATTGGGAACACTTGAAGAAAGTGTTAGAGGTATTGCAGGAGCACCAGTTGAGGGCAAATTTAAAAAAATGCTGCTTTGCACAAGCCAGTGTAGAGTACTTGGGTCATGTGGTGTCCAAGGAAGGGGTGGCAGCTGATCACTCCAAAATTGAGGCAATGCTAAAGTGGTCACTACCAAGGAATCTGAAGGCGCTGAGAGGATTTCTGGGATTGACAGGGTATTACAGAAGATTTGTAAAGGGATATAGCACCATAGCATGACCACTTACGGAGCAATTGAAGAAGGATGGCTTCCTGTGGGGAGAAGCAGCCACATCCGCGTTCGAGAGCCTGAAGAAGGCAATGACTACAGTGCCGGTCCTAGCTTTGCCGGATTTTGCTCAGACTTTCATCGTGGAGACCGATGCATCGGGATACGGATTGGGTGCAGTACTTATGCAGAATCGGAGACCCGTCGCTTATTTCAGCCAGGTATTGACTGCTCGAGCAAGGATGAAATCAGTATATGAGAGGGAATTGATGGCCATCGTGTTGGCCATTCAGAAGTGGCGGCCTTACCTACTGGGAAGACACTTCGTTGTCAGGACTGATCAGCGGAGCCTGAAATTTCTCTTAGAACAGCGGATGGTAACGGAAGAGCATCAGAGGTGGTTGTCCAAGTTACTGGGGTATGATTTTGAGATCCAGTACAGGCCGGGGGTGGAGAACAAGGCGGCCGATGCCCTATCCAGATGTATGGAGGAATTGCAGACAGTTGCTCTATCCGTGCCCTGGATGCTTGACTGGGAGGCCATCAGAGAAGAAAGCGCTAGAGATGAGAGTTTGGGAAAGATCATGACAGAGTTACTGAAGGAACCAGATAGCCACCCGGGATACTCCATGGAGGGAGACAAGCTGCTGTATCAGGGGAGGTTTGTGATGCCTCGGACGTCTATCCACATCCCAAACCTACTCCAGGAGTGTCATGGGAGTGCAATAGAGGGTCATTCAGGCGTACAAAAGACATACAGGAGGCTAGCTGGGGAGTTGTTGTAATAGCATGAACTGCTCCAGTATCGTCCAGGACGATCTGGGATCGTCCTGGGACGATCAGTTGAAATGAAGCTCCAGAATTTGCCCAGTTTTGCTCCAGGTGATTTTCTGTATGCATCGTCCAGGCCGATTGGAGACATCGGCCAGGCCGATAGCTACTGTAGAAAATATCGGCCAGACAACAGCCCTGGGAGGATTCCAGGACGATCCTTTTGGTCGGATCGTCCCGGGACGATGTGGCGATCGGCCGGGCCGATCTGAGTATTACTTAAGGGAATTCTGTCATTTTGAAGAGAGAGAAAAATCAAATAAAAATATCTGATTTACTGTTCTAAGGAGAGAGAAAAAGAGAAATTTGGAAAAGTTGATTTCGGGAAGACGCGGAGCCGTTTTCGTTCGAAGAGACTGTTGAGGAATTTGATGTGCACGAGGTAAGGCACATTCCACCTTTCTCAATTTTTAGAACCGTCGTGTTTGGCGGTATTTTCTGTCCGGATTTTGTTTCCGTTAGCGATTTTCGTCCGTATCTTTTGATCGGTTCAGTTTTTACCGCGTAACTTTTTGTATATCGTTGCCGTGCCGGGTGTGCACGTTTTGACTATATTTTGAAGATTTTTGTCCGGGTATTTTTGATTCGACTGTGTTTTTAGTCGACTGGATTTTTCTGTGAAATTGGAAATTATCTGTGCAGTAGAATAAAGGTTCTGAATTATTGATATCTGTATTCTGTGTGAATTTGGTAAAATTTGATTTTCAGGAAAATTGTGTAAATTCTGTATACTGCCGTTGTGCTGCCCGATTTTTGGGTAATTTCTGATTTGTTCGGATTTTCTCTGAATTGATATGCTATCTGTATATGCTATAAAAAGGGAGTTATAAGGGGCCTGGATCCTATGAGATTCAGTTAGTGTCTGGGAAATCTGAAATGAGCTCAATATGAAATCTGATATCTATTTTGTTCCGGAACCGAGGAAAATCTGTTAGGTGCTATATGCACTATATATGTATTCTGGTGCTATAAGCACATCTGATCTGTTCTGGTGCCGTGAGCACAAAGGGAGGCATAAGGGGCCTGGATCCTATGAGATTCAGTCAGTGTCAGGGAATTTAGCTATTAATTAAATATCTGATATCTGCTATATGATTCTGATATGATTTGTTCTGTTCTGATATGATCTGTACGATTCTGATTCTGTTGATCTGATATATCTGATCTGTTCTGTTTCTGATTTGATATGACTTCTGTTTCCGTACAGTTCTGTTTGATTTGATATCTGTCCGATTCCGTTTTGATTTATGTACGGATTTGTCTGATGTTTTGGTTTTGCGATTCTGAGGATTTTGATTGGAGGTTTGTTGCTTTACTGAGCTGTTGAGCTCACCCTTGCTTTCTGGTGGTTTTCAGGTTCTGGGAAAGGGAAGGAAGTCCAGGATTAGTTCAGAGTCTGATCCGTATAGGTACTTTTGTACTTTTGATTTTTGTACAGTCATGGCTTTTCTGTTCTGTCTTTCTTTCTGTCTAAAAGCCATGTACTGTATTTGTAGATGATTATTTTGAGGAAATGAAAAGATAGATGTTTTGTTCTGCTGCATTTGATGTTTTTAGTAGCTCTGTGTTTGTTTATCTGTTTTGTCTAAAATAATTTGGAAGATTCAGTTCCGAACCAAATTCCAAAGCTAGATCCTGGTTTGTGTGTCTGCTTCTTCGTCGCGGCCCGGTGCGGATGGGATCCGTCTCGTCTCGAGTCGGGTCGTGACAAGCTTTTTTGGTATCAGAGCAAAGGTTTTGGAATTTGGGAATTGTGTGAAACAGAGCTATAGGAAGTTATCAGTAAGTCTGTCTGGGGGGTAGTTTTGATTTATTTGGTTTTTTATTGTGTTGTTTTTGTGATAGTTTTTCGGATTTTCTGGATTTTTCTGTATGGATCAGCAAGACCCAGACATGACAGATGGGCAGAGTGCCGATCAGGCAGCACCAGTGGGGAGTACAGCCCCAGTGGTCGGTGCTGATACGCTTTCACAGTTTGCTTCACTTGTTGCTCAGATGATGAGCGAGACTCAGAGTAGAGCTTCTACTGTCAGATCTGATGACCTGGATAGACATTTGCAGTTATTTTTGAGGTTGAAACCTCCGAGGTTTGAGGGCGCTGTTGAGCCCAGAGCAGCCGAGGAGTGGCTGAGGAGATTGGAGAAGACTTTTGACGGAATGCAGTGTCCGTCAGACAGGAAGGTACCGTTGGCAGTTTTTCTGTTGGACGGAGAGGCTGAGCACTGGTGGGAAGGCCAGCAGGCAGTCAGATTTCAGGGCAGACTGAACTCTTTGATCACTTGGGAAGAGTTCACTGAGGTATTCCGAGATTGGTTTGTTCCCCCTTCTGCACGACAGCAGATGTAGGAGAATTTTCTGAGACTTGTTCAGGGGAGCAAGACGGTGATGCAGTACGAGGCTGAGTTTACTGCATTAGCCAGGTACGCTCCGCAGCTGGTTAGCACTTCTGCTGAGAGGTGTTACAGATTTCTGAGGGGATTACGAGATATTTTGAGGCAGCCTCTGATACCGTTCTGGATCACCGACTTCTCTGAGCTTGTAGAGCGAGCTCGTCTGATAGAGAACGACCTGATGGCTACTCAGCAGCGGTGGACTGCGAGTATGAAGAGGTTTGGAGGCGAGGCATCTGGCAGTGGTTCCTCTGGGAAGAGGAGATTTGTTTCTGGTTCTTGATCTGGAGATTCCAGGAGGAGCGGAGGGTCGTCTGGTACTGCTACCAGTACGACGAGTTCTGGATCAGTTAGTTCGGCACCTGTGTGCCAGAACTGTGGACGACGACACTTTGGCCAGTGCTACAGGATGGCTGGTCTGTGCTTCCGATGTGGTCAGTCAGGACATCGGATTGCAGAGTGTCCACAGATGGGATTTGATCAGCGATCTGAGGGCTTTGTCAGACCTGCCGGTTCAGCAGCAGGAAGACCGAGGACTGTTCCTCCACGCCCTGAGGGATTTGCTGGTAGAGGTGGTGGTTCTAGTTCTGCACCACGGAGACCACCTACGATTCAGAGGGAGCAGAGTAGTTATGTTGTTTCAGCTCCTGTCCCAGTTCAGCCACGAGTTTACAGCTTGAGTCAGCAGGAGGCTCGAGATGCTCCCGATGTGGTGACAGGTACGATTTACATTTCTGATCAGCCCTGTCGTGTTTTGTTTGACTCCGGAGCGAGTCATTCTTTTCTGTCCGAGCACTGTTTTGAGATTTTACATTTGGATTTGATGGTTTTACCGGTTTCTTTGTCTGTGATTTTACCGGCTGGGAATCCTTTGATTGCTCGACAGTTTTGTTTGTGTGAGATTGAAATTGCTGGCAAGAAGTGGAAATCAAGTTTGATTCGGTTGCCGATTTCTTCGTATGATGTGATTCTGGGCATGGATTGGCTGAGTCAGTATGAAGCCCAGATAGACTGTCTGAAGAAGCAAGTGAGTTTGCTTATGGCTGGAGAGAGAGTTGTATTTCAGGGATTACGAGGTGTTCTCTCCAGTCTGATTTCTGTGTTGGAAGTGAGCAGGATGTAGAAGAAGGGATGTCCAGTATTTTTGGCTTCGGAGCGGGATCTGAACCTAGAGGTTGGTTCTATTTCTGAGATCCCAGTGGTACGGGATTTTGTTGATGTTTTTCCTGAGGAGTTGGTTGGGTTACCTCCGGATAGAGATGTGGAGTTCTCTATCGATGTTTTTCCGGGTACCGCTCCGATATCAAAAGCTCCGTACAGGATGGCACCGAAAGAACTTTCTGAGTTGAAAGTTCAGCTTCAGGAGTTGGTTGACAGAGGTTTTGTGCGTCCTAGTGTTTCGCCTTGGGGAGCACCTGTTCTGTTTGTGAAGAAGAAGGACGGTACACTCCGTATGTGTATTGATTACAGAGATTTGAACAAGGTCACGATCAAGAACAAATATCCTTTGCCTCGGATTGACGACTTGTTTGACCAGCTTTCCGGATCTTCGGTATTTTCGAAGATTGATTTGCGATCCGGATATTATCAGGTGAAGGTGAAGGAAGCTGATGTGGTGAAGACAGCTTTCAGTACTCGGTACGGGCACTACGAGTTCTTGGTTATGCCTTTTGGGGTAACCAACGCGTCCGCTATTTTCATGGATCTGATGAACCGGGTATTCAGGGAGTATTTGGATCAGTTTGTGATCGTCTTCATTGACGATATTCTGGTATATTCTGCATCTGAGGATGAACATGCCAGACATTTGAGGATTGTGTTGGAGACTTTGAGGAGGCATCAGCTGTATGCCAAGTTCTCCAAGTGTGAATTCTGGCTGAAGAGCATTTCATTTATGGGACATGTGATTAGCGGAGAAGGCATTTCTGTAGATCCCCAGAAGATTCAGGCAGTTGCTGATTGGTCAAGGCCGACTACGGTATTTGAGGTACGTAGTTTCTTGGGCATGGCCGGGTATTATAGGAAATTTGTGAAAGAATTTTCACAGATTTCGACGCCTCTGACGAGACTGACACAGAAGTCAGTACCTTTTGTTTGGACACCGGAGTGTGAGGCGAGTTTTCAGCGATTGAAGGATTGTTTGATTTCAGCTCCAGTACTCGCACTTCCGTCAGGTACGGAAGGTTTTCAGGTGTTCAGTGATGCTTCACTAAAAGGACTGGGATGTGTCCTGATGCAGCATGGTCAGGTAATTGCTTATGCTTCGAGACAGTTAAAACCACATGAGAAGAATTACCCGACGCATGATTTGGAGTTAGCTGCAGTAGTTTTTGCTTTGAAGATTTGGCGTCATTACCTGTATGGTGTCAGATGTGAGATCTTCACTGATCATAAGAGCCTGAAGTACATTTTTACTCAGAAAGACCTGAATCTGAGACAAAGAAGGTGGCTCGAGTTGATCAAGGACTATGATTTGACTATTCAGTATCAGCCTGGGAAGGCGAATGTGGTAGCGGATGCTCTGAGCAGAAAGTCTTCTGGATTATCAGGTATTCAGCTTACTTGTGATGAGTTTCTGATACGTGATTTGGAGCGATTGCAGTTGGAGGTGATTTCCTCCAGTGGTTTGGAGTTAGCTCAGATGAGTATTCAGTCTACTTTGGAAACAAGGATTTAGGAAGCCCAGAAGTCAGATTCTGACTATTCGAAATTGATTGCTCAGATTGGATCTGGTAAGACTCCTGAACTTCGAATTTCTGATTCTGGTGCTATTTTCTGTAAGGACAGGTTGTGGGTACCTGTGTTTGGAGATTTGAGGCAGGAGATTCTGTATGAATCTCATCATTTAGGCTACACTGTACATCCAGGCAGTGGTAAGATGTACGCTGATATGAAGCTTTTATTTTGGTGGCCTGGAATGAAGAAATATGTGGCAGAGTTTGTGTCGAGATGCAAAGCCTGTCAGTTGGTGAAGGCAGAGCATCAGCGACCAGGTGGATTGTTGCAGTCGTTGCCTATCCCTGAGTGGAAATGGGAGGAGGTAACGATGGACTTCGCGATGGGTTTTCCGCGATCAAGACAAGGGCACGACGCCATTTGGGTGGTTGTGGATCGATTGACGAAATCCGCCCATTTTCTTCCGATTAGACAGACGGATTCAGTTGATCGCTTGGCACAGATATATGTGAAGGAGATAGTCAGATTGCACGGTGTGCCTCGTGTGATTGTTTCTGATCGAGATGGACGTTTTACTTCCAGACTTTGGAAAGGCATTCGGCAAGGCTTGGGTACGAAACTGCATTTCAGTACAGCCTTTCATCCTCAGACCGATGGACAGTCTGAGAGGACTATTCAGGTGCTGGAAGATCTGTTGAGACTTTGTGTTCTGGACTTTAGCGGAAGCTGGGAAGATCATATTCCGCTGATTGAGTTTGCTTATAACAACAGTTTTCAGTCCAGTATCGGTATGGCACCGTATGAGGCTCTGTATGGCAGGAAGTGCCGTACTCCTTTGACTCTGACGGAGGTCGGAGATAGACTGGCTTTGGGGGGCCACTTTTGCTGATGAAACTGCTCAGAAGATCAGTTTGATAAAAGAAAGATTGAAACCTGCTCAAGATCGACAGCAGAAGTATTACAATCAGAAGCACAGGTTTGTCGAGTTTCAGGTTGGTGACTTTGTGTATGTCAAAGTCAGCCCGATGAAGGGTGTGAGCAGATTTGGTCAGGTGAGCAAGCTTAGTCCAAGGTATGTTGGACCTTTTGAAATTTTGGAAAGGATTGGAAAAGCTGCTTACAGATTATTGCTTTCTGATTCTATGCCTGATGTGCATAACGTGTTTCACGTATCCACTCTGAGAAAGTGGGTATCCGACTCTGGGAAGAAGGTATCTGTTGATGAGGTTGAGATTCAGGAGAATCTGGCGTACAAGGAAGAGCCAGAGTTGATTTTGGCGTACGACGTCCGAAAGTTAAGAAATAAACAGATTCCGATGGTTAAAGTCCAGTGGAAGCACCGGACTGCACGGGAAGCGACTTGGGAGAAGGAGTCTGACATGAGACAGTCATACCCGTACTTGTTTTAACTGAGTTTGGATTGGATAATGTCGAGGACGACATTTTTCTGAGTTGGGGAGATTATAATAGCATGAACTGCTCCAGTATCGTCCAGGACGATCTGGGATCGTCCTGGGACGATCAGTTGAAATGAAGCTCCATAATTTGCCCAGTTTTGCTCCAGGTGATTTTCTGTATGCATCGTCCAGGCCGATTGGAGACATCGGCCAGGCCGATAGCTACTGTAGAAAATATCGGCCAGACAACAGCCCTAGGAGGATTCCAGGACGATCCTTTTGGTCGGATCGTCCCGGAACGATGTGGCGATCGGCCGGGCCGATCTGAGTATTACTTAAGGGAATTCTGTCATTTTGAAGAGAGAGAAAAATCAAATAAAAATATCTGATTTACTGTTCTGAGGAGAGAGAAAAAGAGAAATTTGGAAAAGTTGATTTCGGGAAGACGCGGAGCCGTTTTCGTTCGAAGAGACTGTTGAGGAATTTGCTGTGCACGAGGTAAGGCACATTCCACCTTTCTCAATTTTTTGAACCGTCGTGTTTGGCGGTATTTTCTGTCCAGATTTTGTTTCCGTTAGCGATTTTCGTCCGTATCTTTTGATCGGTTCAGTTTTTACCGCGTAACTTTTTGTATATCGTTGCCGTGCCGGGTGTGCACGTTTTGACTATATTTTGAAGATTTTTGTCCGGGTATTTTTGATTCGACTGTGTTTTTAGTCGACTGGATTTTTCTGTGAAATTGGAAATTATCTGTGCAGTAGAATAAAGGTTCTGAATTATTGATATCTGTATTCTGTGTGAATTTGGTAAAATTTGATTTTCAGGAAAATTGTGTAAATTCTGTATACTGCCGTTGTGCTGCCCGATTTTTGGGTAATTTCTGATTTGTCCGTATTTTCTCTGAATTGATATGCTATCTGTATATGCTATAAAAAGGGAGTTATAAGGGGCCTGGATCCTATGAGATTCAGTTAGTGTCTGGGAAATCTGAAATGAGCTCAATATGAAATCTGATATCTATTTTGTTCCGGATCCGAGGAAAATTTGTTAGGTGCTATATGCACTATATATGTATTCTGGTGCTATAAGCACATCTGATCTGTTCTGGTGCCGTGAGCACAAAGGGAGGCATAAGGGGCCTGGATCCTATGAGATTCAGTCAGTGTCAGGGAATTTAACTATTAATTAAATATCTGATATCTGCTATATGATTCTGATATGATTTGTTCTGTTCTGATATGATCTGTACGATTCTGATTCTGTTGATCTGATATATCTGATCTGTTCTGTTTCTGATTTGATATGACTTCTGTTTCCGTACAGTTCTGTTTGATTTGATATCTGTCCGATTCCGTTCTGATTTCTGTACGGATTTGTCTGATTTTTTGGTTTTGCGATTCTGAGGATTTTGATTGGAGGTTTGTTGCTTTACTGAGCTGTTGAGCTCACCCTTGCTTTCTGGTGGTTTTCAGGTTCTGGGAAAGGGAAGGAAGTCCAGGATTAGTTCAGAGTCTGATCCGTATAGGTACTTTTGTACTTTTGATTTTTGTACAGTCATGGCTTTTCTGTTCTGTCTTTCTTTCTGTCTAAAAGCCATGTACTGTATTTGTAGATGATTATTTTGAGGAAATGAAAAGATAGATGTTTTGTTCTGCTGCATTTGATGTTTTTAGTAGCTCTGTGTTTGTTTATCTGTTTTGTTTAAAATAATTTGGAATATTCAGTTCCGAACCAAATTCCAAAGCTAGATCCTGGTTTGTGTGTCTGCTTCTTCGTCGCGGCCCGGTGCGGACGGGATCCGTCTCGTCTCGGGTCGGGTCGTGACAGTTGTACTGGAAGGGGATGCATAAAGATGTAGAGGAGATGGTAGCCAGATGTGAGGTCTGTCAAAGGAGTAAGTACTTAGCCATGTCACCAGGAGGATTACTACAGCCTTTAGCTTTGTCGGGTAGAGTATGGGAGGAGATCTCTATGGATTTCATAGATGGGCTGCCCCGTTCAGAGGGATTCACAGTGATCTTAGTAGTGGTGGACAGGTTGAGCAAGTATGCCCATTTCATTCCCCTCCGACATCCCTACACCGTAGTAACAGTAGCATCAGCCTTTATCAGAGAAGTGATCAGATTACATGGGGTGCCAGAGGCGATCGTATCAGATAGGGATAAGGTGTTCCTCAGTCATTTCTGGAAGGAGCTATTCCGATTGCAGGGAATAGTGCTCAAGAGAAGTACAGCCTACCACCCACAGACGGATGGCCAGACGGAAGTAGTCAACAGGAGCTTGGAGACGTACCTCAGATGCTTTGTTTCAGAGACACCAAAGCTATGGGCGAAGTGGCTATCTTGGGCTGAATACTGGTACAACACATCATTTCACTCGGCTTCACAAATGACCCCATTCAAAGTGTTGTACGGACGGGATCCCCCTCACTTGGTACACTTTGGGAGCAGTAGTACTCCTGTTTCATCAGTAGAGGAGTACTTGGAGGAGAGGGACCGAGTGTTAGAGGAGTTAAAAAGGCACTTACTGAGGGCGCAGCAAATCATGAAGAAGCAAGCGGATGGGCATAGAAAAGATATCCATTTTGAGGCAGGGGATAAGGTGTTTTTGAAGCTCCGCCCATACAGGCAGAAGACAGTCGCCAACAGGAGAAATGAAAAGCTAGCTCCAAGGTACTTTAGTCCTTATGAAGTGATAGAAAAGATCGGAGCAGTAGCATATCGACTAAAATTACCCCCATCGGCAACTATACACCCGGTTTTTCACGTCTCACAGCTGAGAAGGGTCATTGGTGATCACATCGCCATTCTCGAGCTACCGCCGACACTTACAGAGGAGTTAGAGGTGATCCTGGAACCTTTGGAGCTGAGGGGTGTTCGCCAGAAAGAAGAGGGAACTAAGGAAGTGTTGATCCAGTGGAAGAACCTTCCCGACTACGAGGCCACGTGGGAGCCATACGAGATGGCGAAACAGCAGTTTCCAGATTTTCACCTTGAGGACAAGGTGATTCTTTGAGAGGGCGGTAATGTTAGACCGGCCCATCCTGGGCCGGTTGGACCGGTCCAACAGGGACCGGTCCAATTCTATTCGAGGCAGAGACGGAAGGGGCGGGCGGAAGACGCGATCCGCGTGGAGCTTGAGGGGGAAAGTTAGGAGGGAACGTGTGAGGCTGTTTTAGGAAGTTTATGATTGTCCTTTATTGTCTTTTATGATGAATTCTGTATAATTAGGAGTTGGGGGGAAAGATTAGGGCATCTTGAATTTGAGTTTTCTCTTTGAGATCTAGGTTTTGCTTTTGGCTCTTGGCTTCGCCGGAGACTGTGGAGAGTACGTTCTTCCTCTCGAATTGAAGAACAAATTGTATCTTTGCTATTTTCATTGTCTTCTAGTGAAATACAAGTCTTTTATCCTCATCTTCTACAGTTTTTCCCTCTTTATCCACTGTTTTTGGCTGATTTCCTGCTGTGGACAGCAGTTGGCTTCGTGATTTATTGCTAAAGCGATTAGGGAATACTTGAAATCAAGTATTTCCTATCACATCCATCCATCAAATAATTCTTTAATCTATTTTCTTCCAACTATCTTGTTCTTCCTCTATTGCACTTCAAGTTTTTTGTTTGTTAATTTTGATTGGTTGTTAGCAATATTAAGTTCTACATTGCTTTGAATTTATGTGATTATTATTATTTAGCTATCAATTTGTAAAATCATCTTGTTCTGTGCCATATTTCTACATTCAGTGGCTAGAAGCAATATAAAATTGGAAAAAAAAAAATCAAAATTAGGTCACACTTCTTAATGTTCTATTTATTATATGACATTGATAGTGCCTTTTTTGTCTTATGGTAATTTCTTTTATATTCATGATTTTTAATATTTTACACTATTTTTAAAATGTGAAATGTGTTATGGCCTCACATAACCCCTAGTGTTATGATATGATACTTGTTATTCACAATATGTTGGCAGTTCATGATAACAATTGTAACAAATTGTATATTGAAAAATAATAATAATAATAATAATAATAATAATAATAACAATAATAATAATAAATAATAATTTAATCTTTATCATAGCAAAATATGCCTCATAACTTCACACAAATTTTTTGTCCTCTATCAACACAATCAGTCATGATTTGAATGAATCAGTAGAGATTTCTTTGCATAGTCTTTTCTCCCCTACAATTTTTGAGATCTCACTGCCTTTACCCTTCACAAGCTTTTGCCACTTCCGCAATCAAGATCACTATGATCGCCCATCCCCTTTACATTTTCCTTCTCCATCTTTCCTCAAATGTTGACAAACCTTCAGTGTTTTGGTGATCGACAACATATATGAACTTTACCTTTTCTCTCGCTCTTCTTCTGCATGGGACTCTATGACAAAAAGTGATCAAAGGAGGCAAGAAACTGAGAGAAACATCTTATCTATATTTGCCTCCATCTTGCTGTTTAATCAGGCAAGCAGGAGGTAGTGAGGTGTTTTTTAATATTTATGCATAAATTCATGAAGTTAAGTTTTTTTAGTAGATCAAGTCTTTGGGTTATGGATGAATGGTCAATTACACAATAACTTTAAAGATAAAATTTGAGTTAACGTCTTTACCTAAAAATTAGCTTATTTTGGTTTTCCTTTTGAAATGGACTAGAATAGTTAATGTTACAATCTTGAAATTAGGGAGGCATTTTAGATAAGAAATTACTTTTAATATTTCTACAAATTTAAAGACAAGTAGATAATTACTATAGATTAGCAATTGCATGTATATATAAGCGATTAATTAAATATGTTGCAAATCTAGGCAGAGAAGCCTTTACAAAAACCTCCTTTTTGCCACCCCGGCAAGGCAGAGAACCTATCTCTTTTTGCTTCCTCCTGAAGCTGGCAGAGAACCAACAACCAGATGCTAACTCCTTACCTCTACCGACCCTTCCACGGACGAGAAACTCTAGACGAAGAAGAAGAAGAACGATCCTTGAAGCAACCCTTGTGAATCCACTCACAAGCTCCCCCTCACAAGATCCTCTCTCTCTCCCTCTCTCCCTTTCTCTCCTCAAGGCTTTCTCAGGTCAAGGCAGCAGTCAAAAGATTGTTCAAAACGTTGAACAAGAGCTCTTAAATAGAAGAGCTTCAAAGGAGCTCATTAATTGCAAGTTGCTGACATTATCGTCCAGGCCGATATGGACATCGGCCTGGCCGATCAGTACAAAACTTAGAAGATCGGCCAGAGCATCGCCCTGAATGCAAACTTGGACGATTTAAAATTGGATTGATCGTCCCGGCCGATCAGTTCAAATTAGAGAAAAATCGTCCAGAGCATAGCCCTGAATTCGAGCTGGCCGATATTTATCATCCTGAAGTAACTAAGGTTTTTGAATAGATCGTCCTGGCCAATCCTGCGATCGTCCAGGACGATATGATCATATCAATCATCCTTAATTACTCCTTGATTTCCTGATCAATTACGACATAATTTGTGAATATCGTCCAGGCCGATCAATGATCGTCCTGACCGATTATTTAAAAATACAGTATACCTTAATTGTCTATGGCGGCAACTTCTTTCTGTTTTGAGCTTATCGTCCTAACCGATACACGTATCGTCCATGCCGATCTGTTAATGTCGGCTGCCTTAATTAAGAATCCATATTTAAATTTTCTGTTTTAAGCCTGATCGTCCAGGACGATGTAAATATCGTCCTGGCCGATATGAGTAAAAACAGAAATTCTAATTATCTCAAGAGTGTGTGTGTAGGGTTACTTAATATCAGTCTCTTTGACCATTACAAATAGACTCAAGAAGAGAAAAAACAAAGTACAGACTGACTCAACCCTAAACCTACGCAATCTTGAACTGGCTTCGTTTGTTCGTCCGATCTTCGATTCCTGAAAAATTAGAAGCAACATGCAGTTCAAGAGAATCAATAGTGTTTGTCAATCATCAAAACATAAGTTATGAAAATAGATTTGCCACAATTTCCCCTTTTTGATGATGACAAACACGAGTAGGAAAAACTCAGAAAAAAAAGCCTGGACGATTCTGCGATCGGCCTGACCGATATGGCCATTTCTTTAAATTCTGGCCGATCCAGCATGCAATGAAATTTCAAAAAAAAACTCAGAAAAAAAAACAGCAGTTCATTAAAATTTCAAGAATTACAAGCAAATCAACTTTTCCTACCACAACCTACTCCCCCTTTTGTCATCACAAAAAGAGGGTCCTAGACACACAAAAGAAAAAAAAAACAACACAACAGAAACTAAAACAAACTATAAGACAAACTACAGAAACATAAAATAGACAGTAGAAAACACATACTAGAAAAATGAGGGACCCTGATCATCAGATGGAGGTGATGGAGGTGGCTGCTGAAAGTAGCTGGCAAGCGTAGTAAACTGAGCATTGAACCAGGCGATGTCCTAGTCATGCTGCTGCTGCTGGTGAGTCATGTAGGTGTCAAATCGGGCTAAATCCTCAGTGCGGTGCTACTCGTAGCGGGCAATGTCCTCAGAATGTTATTGCTCCTATGCAGCAACGTAAGCGTCAAAGCGGATCTCCCATCGATCAAATCTCTCTATCAACTGATCAACCGGTGAGTGCTGGAAAGGAGTTGGGAGGTTAGGAGGAATAGGATAATGAAGTTGGTATTTGGTTTCAAGGACATAGACTATGATGTGTCCTAAGGCTAGATTGGGTTTCCTCTTATGACATGGATCGCGGATTGTGGTTAAGTGATCAATGTATCGAAAAATTAAGTCCGCAGTATTAAATTCTCTACGAGCCATGATGTAGAAAGTAGTGAGGGAAAGTAGAGGGGTGATGTGGATTCGGTCTCCGGCTTTTGAAATTATGGAGGTGCGAAGGACATGTTGGATTGTCCTAGCATCTTTGACTAAAGAGCTAGTCTCTCCAACATAAAAAGGTGCATTGGTCTGGCGAAAGAAGTGATTCGCCGTGGACCAGTCAAGGTCAGAATCTGAAGCGATTAAGTGCAGCTTATCCCCGATGGTGGATAGCTGTAACAGTTCAACACAGTCCTGATATGTAATTTCGACTGGGCGTCGATTCACATAGGAGGTCAGGGTTGTGAAGGTAGGGTTAATGCGAAGGTTTGCAAAGAATTCTCAAAGAAACTCGGTATCAAAGGGGAAAGCAAGAGACAGAATGAAACAAAGAGAGGTGTGAGTGAAAAGATCCATTACCGGGTATGCGATGTGGGCAGGATTGATGATTCTGGAGACAGTTATCCCACACTCTTTGTATCAATGGTAGGCGGCTTCATCTTCTGCCTCCCTGAAACGAGGGTCAATCCTAGCCCTCGAAGAACTCCCAGAAGTTTGTCGAACACGTTTCCCACCAGCCATAGAAGAGAGTTAGCAAGGAGACACAAGAGGCGAAGGGATGAAGTGAAAAATATGGCTGGATCAGCCAGAATTTAAAAAAACGTCCATATCGGCCAGGCCGATCGCAGAATAGTCCAGGCCGATATGGCTCAATAATTGCGTACAGTCGATTGATAAAAAATATTTTAACTTCGGCCGGTAGGATCAATTATTGTGCATTGTCCTGGACGATACACCTAATCGGCCAGGACGATCTGCTTTTTCAACGGTCGTCCGGATTGCCTCCTCGGGACGATCGCCTGTGTCTAATCGTCATGGCCAATATCTGATCGGCCTGGACGATCGGACCGCCTTTTTGACCAATCGGCCTGTACACAATTATTGAGCCATATCGGCCTGGACGATTCTACGATCGGCCTGGCCGATATGGCCGTTTCTTTAAATTCTGACCGATCCAGCCATATTTTTCACTTTATTCCTTCTCCTCTTGTGTCTCCTTGCTAACTCTCTTCTATGGCTGGTGGGAAACGTGTTCGACAAACTTCTGGGAGTTCTTCGAGGGCTAGGATTGACCCTCGTTTCAAGGAGGCAGAAGATGAAGCCGCCTACCATCGATACAAAGAGTGCGGGATAACTGTCTCCAGAATCATCAATCATGCTCACATCTCATACCCGGTAATGGATCTTTTCGCTCACACCTCTCTTTGTTTCATTCTGACTCTTGCTTTCCCCTTTAATACCGAGTTTCTTCGAGAATTCTTTGCAAACCTTCGCATTAACCCTACCTTCACAGCCCTGACCTCCTATGTGAATCGACGCCCTGTCGAAATCACATATCAGGACTGTGTTGAACTGTTACAGCTATCCACCACCGGGGATAAGCTACACTTAATCGCTTCAGATCCTGAACTTGACTGGTCCACGGCGAATCACTTCCTTCTCCAAACCAATGCACCTTTTCATGTTGGAGAGACTAGCTCTTTAGCCAAAGATGCTAGGACAATCCAACATGTCCTTCGCACCTCCATAACTCCAAAAGTCGGGGACCGAATCCACATCACCCCTCTACTTTCCCTCACTACTTTCTACACCATGGCTCGTAGAGAATTTAATATTGCGGACTTAATTTTTTGATACATTGATCACTTAACCACAATCCGCGATCCAGGCCATAAGAGAAAACCCAATCTAGCCTTAGGACACATCATAGCCTATGTCCTTGAAACCAAATACCAACTTCAGTATCCTATTCCTCCTAACCTCCAAACTCCCTTCCAGCACTCACCGGCTGATCAGTTGATAGAGAGGTTTGATCGATGGGAGACCCGCTTTGACGCTTACGTTGTTGCATAGGAGCAACAACATTCTGAGGATATTGCCCGCTACGAGCAGCACCGCACTGAGGATTTAGCCCGATTTGACACCTACATGACTCACTAGCAGCAGCAGCATGACCAGGACATCGCCTGGTTCAATGCTCAGTTTACTACGCTTGCCAGCTACTTTCAGCAGCCACCTCCACCACCTCTATCTGATGATCAGGGTCCCTCGTTTTTCTAGTCTGTTTTTTGTTTATGTAGTTTGTTTTAGTTTCTGTTGTGTTGTTTTCTTTTTTTTCTTTTGTGTGTCTAGGATCCTCTTTTTGTGATGACAAAAGGGGGAGTAGGTTGTGGTAGGAAAAGTTGATTTGCTTGTAATTCTTGAAATTTTAATGAACTGCTATTTTTTTTTTGAGTTTTTTCTACTCGTGTTTGTCATCATCAAAAAGGAGGAGATTGTTGCAAATCTATTTTCATGACTTATGTTTTGATGATTGACAAACACTATTGATTCTCTTGGACTGCATGTTGCTTCTAACTTTTCAGGAATCGAAGATCGGACGAACAAACGAAGCCAGTTCAAGATTGCGTAGGTTTAGGGTTGAGTCAGTCTATACTTTGTTTTTTCTCTTCTTGAGTCTATTTGTAATGGTCAAAGAGACTGATGCTAAGTAACCCTTCACACACACACTTGAGAGAATTAGAATTTCTGTTTTTACTCATATCGGCCAGGACGATATTTACATCGTCCTGGATGATCAAGCTTAAAACAGAAAGTCTAAATATGGATTCTTAATTAAAGCATCCGACATTAACAGATCGGACTGGACGAGACGTGTATCGGCCAGGACGATAAGCACAAAACAGAAAGAAGTTGCCGCCATAGACAATTAAGGTATACTGTATTTTTAAATAATCGGTCAGGACGATCATTGATCGGCCTGGACGATATTCACAAATTATGCCTTAATTGATCAGGAAATCAATGGAGTAATTAAGGATGATTGATACGATCATATCGTTTTAGACGATCGCAGGATCGGCCAGGACGATCTATTCAAAAACCTTAGTTACTTCAGGACGATAAATATCGGCCAGCTCGAATTAAGGGCTATGCTCTGGACGATTTTTCTCTAATTTGAACTGATCGGCCGGGACGATCGTGAGATCGGCCTGGACGATCAAGCCAATTTTAAATCGTCCAAGTTTGCATTCAGGGAGATGCTCTGGCCGATCTTCTAAGTTTTGTTCTGATCGGTCAGGCCGATGTCCATATCGGCCTGGACGATAATGTCAATTAATGAGCTCCTTAGAAGCTCTTCTATTTAAGAGCTCTTGTTCAACGTTTTGAACAACCTTTTGGCTGCTGCCTTGACCTGAGAAGGCCTTGAGGAGAGAAAGAGAGAGAGGGAGAGAGAGAGGATCTTGTGAGGGGGGAGCTTGTGAGGGGATTCACAAGGGTTGCTTCAAGGATCGCTCTGCTTCTTCTTCGTCTAGAGTTTCTCGTCCGTGAAAGGGTCGGTAGAGGTAAGGAGTCAGCATCTGCCAGCTTCAGGAGGAAGCAAAAGGAGATAGGTTCTCTGCCTTGCCGGGGTGGCAAAAAGGAGGTTCTTGTAAAGGCTTCTCCGCCTAGCTGTGGGGGCTAAAGGAGAGTCACGTTTGTAGTGCAATACTTGGAGGGTGCCTCCAAGGAGTGGACGTAGGTCAAGTTGACCGAACCACTATAAATCTCTGTGTTATTGTTTTCTTGCTTCCGCACTTTAATTTCCGCATTGTTTATTTTTCTCGTTGTATGATTTTGGTTTATGAGATTTTTGATTCTTTGTGAAAAGAATTTTTTTTAAATACCATTTCACCCCCCTCCCCCCCTCTTGGTTAGCTTGGGACTAAGTTCATAAGGGCTTAACATCCCTAACGAACTTTCAAAATATTTTATTATTTAGGATTTTTTATGCTCATTCAATGTTATTTCTATAGCCTAGATGAGTGTTGAATTCAAGTAGTAGGCCTCAAGGTATGTAATTTTTATTTATTGGGGGGAAAACATATCCTTACTCATTAGAGCACTTTTATCTATACTTGTTATAAATATCAAATGCATTTAACAAGCTCTCAATCATGTTCTATTTATTCATGATGATTCTTGTGCTCATAACGATATAGTCATGATGATTGATGCATAAATTGATCACTCATGAAATGATACGTATAATGGAATAATTAGTTTTACCTTTACATTGCATTTGCTAATGTGATGCAAAATCATGCTCATACTATCCACAATTTATTATTGCATATTGCTCATGGTCTAAAATTATATAAGCTATGCTGGTGTTCTTGCTGAAAAAAATTGTTGAAAGTATTCTCTTAATTGATGTAATAATGACCAACTTGGTAGATAGACTTAATGTGCAAATTAACGCCTCCTTTAAGTGGTTGACGAACTTTATTAGGTTAGTAATGAACTTCCTTTGGATTTAAGGTACATGGGAGGCGACTATATATCATATAACATGGGCTAATGGGACTTGGATTATTTATTATTGAGTATATCTATATATGGCGTGCATGCTCATCAACATTTTAAAAATTAACTACACTGAATTTCATGTTCATATGATTGTTTATGGAACTCTTTACATAGTTATCACCATTAAGTAGTGGCCATTTTTAAATTCTTTGCATGTAAGACATTTAATTAATGCAATGGTAATTTCGCACAAGCTCTACAAGCCAATTATGTTGCTCACGTAGCCCAAATTATTCAAGCAGTTCAGCAAGCAGCCCAACACAACAGTTGGTCACAATCACAACAGCCATTACAAGAACAGAAGCGGATCAGGTAAAAATAATTTCGCAAATAATTCATGAGAACAAGTTGAATGTTGTTGCTTAGGCTAATATAAGATTGGGACTTCATCTATTATGTAGGCTAGAAGAGATAGATTAAGTTATGGAGTTGTTCCAGAAAACTTGTTATCCAAAGTTTGGTGGAGCAGGCCCTATGAATCAAATGCTTGGTCTCATGACATTAAGAAGTGACTAAGATCTTTTAAGTACCATAAAATGTAAGACGAATTTGGGGTAATTTCATTTTGGAGATATTGTTGGCTAATGGTGGAAAGGCCATATTCGAAAAAAGCTTGAGCCTAGTTTAAAAATTCCTTGAAAAAAGTCTAAGAAACTATTCCATGAGTAATATTTCTTACTGAAAGATCTTGTAAAGTTGATGGATGATCCGAGGAAATTAGAGCAAGGATAAAAAATTATTCGTGAGTAAGAGACTCGGTTTGGTTATATTATCAAGTTTCTTCCCTCCATTATGGAAAACCTAAAGATGTATACCTTGCTATGTGATTTGAGAGAAGATATTAAGAAATACATATCCAATGTCAATGGCAGAACCTAAAGAAAGCTGGTAGATTGAGCCCTTTATGCAGAAAAAAATAGATCAATTCTTGAGAAGGAATTCTAGAAAATTAAATAGGGCAAATAACTAAAGATGTTTGTCCATAAGTGATTATTTTATCGATTATCTTGTTTATGTAGTGGATAACAACAACAAGTCTAGTGTTAGCTTAGTGCTAGCTTAGATAATATACCCAATAGCTTAAGAATTCTCTACTATGATTATTGAGAATTTATCTTGTAATTCACTTGATCTAAGGGGAAGTTCATCATTAAATATAGTTCCAAGTACAACTCCAATCTCCAAGGAATCATATTGCACGGAAACCACTAAGCTTCAAGAGATCAAAGCTCTGCTGCAAGAACTAGTTGGAAAAGTATTCATTAGGCCCAATCAATCGCCTTCAGGAGTGTCAATTTTGCTCATGAAGAGCAATAAGATTACGTATTAATTACAAAAATTCAGACAAGGCGATCTACGATCATGAAGAATAAATACCTCTACTAGCCCATATTGATGATCTATTTGACTAGTTGTAAGTTGCCTCAATTTTTAATATGATTTATCTTCATCTAGTTGCCAACAAATGAAGTTTAAGAATGAGTAAATGTCTAAGATGCCCCTTCAAATTCAACATGATCACTATTGATTTCCAATAAAGTCATTTGAGTAGAAGTGTGAGTGAGTCAAGTCCACTCACGAACTAGCTCAACCTCAACTCGTTAACAAGCTCACAAATCAAGCTTATCAAATCACAAGCTCTAGCTTAAGCTCATATTAATACTCATATTATATGAGCTCAACTTTGAGTTTGACAAAACTCAACATGTTGGCTTGTCGAGCTACAAAATTAAATCCTATAAAACCATAAATCATGTTTCTCCCTCATTTAACAATAAATATCTGATCTCACAAATTGTTGCTCTTCTTCAATTGCCGCAAGTCTCACAAACTCCTCTTCTTCCTTAAACGTCACTGGTTTCATTGATGTCTTCTCTAAAGAGTTCTCATTAACTTCCTCATCCTCAATGCCTTCTCCAGCAAGCTCCCATCATGACATCCTCATCATTAATGCCTTAGCGAGCTCCCATAACGACTTCATCATTGTTGATACCATCCCAATACACTCCAATCGCAACATCTTCGTCGTTGATGTCTTTTCCAACGAGCTTCCATTACAACTTCCTCATTGTTGATGCTTTCTTCAACAAACTCCTGTCATGACTTCCTTCTTTTTTGTTGAAGACAATTTCAAAAAATTGGAATACAAAATTCAAGCTCACAAATTGAGCTCAAATCTTGTGTTGCTCTGATGAGCCAAGTTCTGAGTTCAATATATGAGCTCGAGCTCGAAATTAAGCCCACAATGAGATAGGCGAGCTGAGCTCAAGTTAGCAATGGATCAAGCTTGATTGAACTTGTTTACACCCCTATATTCGAATTAAATAATGCTCTTGCTATATTCATGAATTTGATGAATAAATGTTTCAAATATTGTTTGAATATGTTTGTTATTATGTTCATAGATAATATTCTAATTTACTCCAAGAGTGAGTAATAGCATGCTTAGCATCTCAATATTATATTAAAAATCCTTATGAAGAATAAACTATATGTGAAATTCACTATATGTGAGTTATGATTCAAGAGGTAGCTTTTTTTTGGGCACATTGTTAGTTGAGCAATAATTTTTGTTGATCTTGGTAAGGCCAATACATTGATGGATTGGCCAAAACTAAATTTATCATATATATTCACAATATTTTTAGCCTTGCTGGTTATTATTGGATATTTACTGAGAACTTTTTTTAGGATTAATGTACATTTAACTAATTGACTCAAAAGTTATTTACATTTGAATGGCTTGATTCGTGTGATCAAAATTTTCAAAGCCTCAAGAATTATTTGATGTCACCTTCTATTTTAATCATTGCTTAAAACATTAATTAATTTCAAATCTATAGTGATGCTTTACATTATATATTGGAATTGTATTCAAATGTAATTAACCTGAGTGGTGGCTTATATCTCCAAGTAACTTAAGGTATATGATAAGTATTAACCTACTTATGACTTGAAGCTAGTTATAATTACTTTTACTATGAAGATATGGGCATACAACCATTATAGAGATTTTTGTGAGGTCTTCACTAACTTAAAAGCATATTTTTACTAGGAATAGTCAAATTTTAGACAAAGGCAATTGTTTGAGTTGCTAGACTATGATCACTTTCAAATTAATACCTCCCATGACAAGGTTAATATAGTGAGCACGAAGCATTCAACATACGTAGTTTGGATGATCAATCAAGAATAATAGTTTTTCGAGATCAAGTGACTTAAACTTGAGATATTATCCGAAGGAGATAGACCAATTGTATCTCATATGACAACTCAACTAATGATTTGAGATTATATTACCATAACATAAATGGAGAATGAGGAGTTATTATAACTTAGAAACCAACTTTAATTTGGGTTAAGTTCTGCGTTTATTATCAATCATACTAGTGCATTGAAGTTCAAAGATCCTAGATGTGTTTCATAGAAAGCAAGACTTTGACATAAGATACATTGGGAAGTACAAACCACTCTTTTTTTTTTTACAAACCACTCTATATTTCGTTCATCCAAGGATTAAGAAAATGTATCAAGATCCTTATGAGCTTTTTTGTAGCATAGTATGAAGAAAGATGTGGCAAACTTCATGGCTAAGCGTTTGACTTGCCAAATGGTTAAAGCGAAGAAGAGTAGAAGTGGGAGGAGATTGTTATGAATTTTATAGTTGGCCTACCTAGGTCAGGTACCAATAAGGTTATAATGTGGTCTAGTCAGTAGATGGATTCAGAAAAATCTCTTCTCTACCAGAGCTACTCGGTAGAAAAGTTTAAAGATCTATATAGAAAGCATCATTCAACATCATAAGATATTGATTGTTATCATACTTGATTGAGATGACGGATTTTAAACTTCAAGCTTCGGAAGGTGAGGAGGCTTTGGGAGAAGGCAAACTTTAGGTTAGTATTTAACCCTCAAAATGATAGTCTATCATAGCAGAATATTTTTGGAAGATTTATTAAGAGCATATATTCTTGATTTTGAAAGCAGTATGCAGAATTTTATTCCACTAGTAGAGTTTATTTACATAATAATTTTCAAACTAATAGTGGAATTGCACTATATGAGTCACTTTATGGAAAAAAAAAATATATCTCCTTTATGTTGGTTTGAGGATAAAGAGAGGAACTTCTTAGAACATCATATGGTGGATGAGGTACTATCAAGTTAAATACAGAGGACTTTTTAAAAAAGTTAAAAATTAAAAAACAAAAAGCAAAATAGAAATTACATATACATATTTATTTGTTGACTTACAAAGCCGAAAAAGGATTCTCACCAAGCGAAGACTTCAAGGGTACTCACCCGCAATTTGAAACTCACCCAAAATTTACAATTAGAAATCGCCAACAAATCAAACTTGGTCACCACTAGCCAATTAAATTGAGTCCAAATTATATAATTTTTATGTAATTGCATCATGTCTCCAACTTTATAACAATAACATTAATCCTTACATATAAAATAATCAAGTGCAGGCATCATGTGATCTTATGCTTTCTGTTGAAACTCTATCTCATAAAAGCCTCTCTCAAAATGTAACTAAAGTTTTCCTCAGAATATGCATATTTATTTGTTGACTTACAAAGCTAACAAAGGATTCTCACCAAGTGAAGTATTCAAGGGTACTCACCCACAATTTGAAACTCGCTCAAAATTTACAACTAGAATTTGCCAACAAATCAAACTTGGTCATGACATAGCCAATCAAATTGAGTCCAAATTATACAATTTTTTTATATAATTGCATCATGTCCCCAACTTTATAACAATAACATTAATCCTTAGATATAAAATGGGGTCACTAGTCAAGCACAGGCATCATGTGATCTAATGCTTTAGGGGTACTCACCAGCAATTTAAAACTCGCCCAAAATTCACAATTAGAATTCGCCAACAAATAAAACTTGGTCACTACATAGCGAATTAAATTGAGTCCAAATTATACAATTTTTTATGTAATTGCATCATGTCCCCAACTCTATAACAATAACATTAATCCTTACATATAAAATGGGGGACATCATGTGATCTATGCTTTATGCTAAAACTCTATCTCATAGAAGTCTCTCTCAAAATGTAACTGAAATTCTCCTCAGACTATGCATATTTATTTGTTGACTTACAAAGCTGACAAAGGATTCTCACCAAGCGTAGTCTTCAAGGGTACTAACCCACAATTTGAAACTCGCCCAAAATTCACAACTAGAATTCGACAACAAATCAAACTTGGTCACGACATAGCCAATTAAATTGAGTCTAAATTATACAATTTTTTATGTAATTGCATCATGTCCCCAATTCTATAACAATAACATTAAGGGAAATTTACATCCATACCACTTTATTTCATGCTATTTATATATCCAACATCCAAAAATTTAATATTACATGCCTACCACCCATATACAATTTTAATATCAAATATATCACTCATATAATTCATTTCTATCATTCATACCATCCTATAAACTTTAATATTTCATTCCATGCACCCAAATTTATTTTATGAGTGATAGACATATAATATTAATATTTTAGGTGTTAGATATATAAATATCATGAAATAAAGTGGTATGTATGTAAAACCCCCTAAGATTATCCTTACATATAAAATGGGGTAGTCAAGCGCGGGCATCATGTGATCTTATCCTGAAACTCTATCTCATAAAAGCCTCTCTCAAAATGTAACCCCCCTCACTATAAATTGCCTTTGTAATTCGGTTCAACTTGCCCTTCTCTATTAAGGGTGTTCAACTAAGTTTTTTATAAACAAATTCACTTAACATAATTATTGAGATTTAGTCTCTTTCTCAGGACTTTTGCTCATTCGGCTCAATTCATAATTTTGTATCTCTATTAAGATCTTGCTATCCTTACATTAATAAGCCATTGGTGTGCTAAAAAAGAAATGCAGTATAAAGTAAACTGAATTTATTTAATTTAAAGTTATTTAGTTGGACGTAAAACAAAATCAAGTGATTATTTTTAAAGTTGATTTGAATAAAATGAATTCATTAAAAGTGGTGGTGGTTGTGAGACCGATGACCGACAGCAGTTGGCAGTGGCAGGGGTAGTGCTGGCAGCTAGTAATGGTGGCTAGATCGATTGACAGCAGCGGGGAGTTGACTGAATGAGGTGGCTGATCACAACGAGTACTGGTCGATGGTGGTTGGTGGCAAGCTAGGGACTACAGTAATGGCTCAAAGTAACTGGGGGGGAATAGGCAACCTCTTCCCATGGTAGCTTGCAATATCAAGTGGTGAAGAATTTATAGATGGTGAATTCTAAATTTACAAATACATAAAAAATGAACTAGATGGTGAATTCCAAATTTACTAAAGGCTATTTAGTTTGAAATAAAAGGGGTGTAAAGTATTCCAAATGCAAGGATTTTGAGAATATTAGTGTTTGATTTGAAGTAAAACAAATAGTATAAAATTTTGGTGTATTTGGAATTCACCTCTCGTTCATTTTCAAGGTATTTGAAATTCCTTTGATTTTAGCAATTTTCAAATGCACTAGAACTTCAATGCATGCCGCTGACTGCTGCTACCCCCTGCAGCCACCGCCTTCTACCCCCGCAACCCGCCACGACACCCGCCCATCGCCCGCCACTAGTCAAGTTTTACACTGCATTCATTTTACTTCAAGCTAAATAAAAAAAGATAATTTCCTGTATTTAATTTACACTCATCCAAATAACTCCAAAGTATTTCAAATACATTGCAATTTTTTATAATGTATTCTTTTTTCAACCAACTAAACAACGCTAAATTACATTGCATTAAAAATTCAACCTAATAAATACCAAAAATCTCAAAATACATGCAATTGGAATACATCACAAATCCAATAAACAAAACAGCCCCTACTATAATCGGATCCAATAGAAAAATTTTGAATTTTGCATATGATGGTAACACTAAGATTCATGCCCTCAATACAAAAAATAAGACCTGTGCTTTCTTTTTATTGTTATGTTCGTGATACTCTACCCAGTTTCCACCTCGATTTTATGCATTAAAAAATGGTGACCAGTAAAATGGCTTTAAGTTTCGAAATTCAATCTCTGTGGTTATGATATTTGCATGCATTTATTCTTATGTTTAGCATACCTCAAGCCACGTTTTAAACACCATTAAACATCCCATTATTATCAGTAGGTTTTATCAAATAAAATACTAACCCAACAGTAGTTTTTTTCCAAAATAAACTCAATAATATTTCAACGTTAGCTGATGTTTAGCCATAAGTAGGATTTAGTAAATGTTGTAAATTCAAATTTAGTGAATCTTGTAGGCTTCGAATCCTAAAAATTATTTGACATGATAGATACTAAACCTGATATAATCCAAGTTCAAGCGTTTGGCAAACATTTTAAGATTTAGGATTTAACCAAAAGAGAACAAGAAGTACACAAAGAAGTTGTGTAAATCACTTAAATCCCTAGAATTTACTAAATTCGGTATTTATAAAATAAGACTTAAGTATACGATCTAGGGAGGCTAAAAAAAAATTGACAGAATCCTGCAGACAAACCACCCACTAAGGATTTCTTTTTAATTCTACATAGATTAGACAATCAACAGATTACAAGAACCCTAGGAAACGCAACAATCAACTCAAACCTGATCAATACTATTCGCCATGATCGCCACGATAGATTTCGAGGCAGGGAAACCTTCCGGATCGTAGTGTTTCGGCTCTCCGCGCGAATTCACGCTCGGAACGAACTCCCTGAAAACGGCGAAGGGCCCGCTGAAGGTGGAAGCCTCGACCACCCATGCGTTCACGGAACCGCCAAGCTTCGCTACCAGAATCTCCACAATGTTCTTCGATTCCGATAGCCTCTCAATAGCCGGATTCCCGGTACCCTCAACCCGGTCCCCCTTGAAGAATAAAGCATTCACGGACGGTACCTGATGAAAAGAATCACAAACTATGAGGGTCTCAAAGGGATGTGTGAAGAATAGGGCATGCTTCTTACGGCTAGAGTTTTGGAGAACGGACAAAGAAGAAGCGAAACAGCGACTTTGAAGAACGAACCGCCATTGTTAGGGTTCAGGCGGACGTTCACAATTCCTGTCCACCGCTCCATTGGAGCCATGCGGCCATCCTTCACCCAAAGAAGTGGAACTTAAATGGGCTTGGCCTTTTCGGTTGGGTTTTCCCATTCTTAAAATAGCTAAAAATGCATCGCGGTCCAAATCCTACCAGAAAACTGCTAACGGACGTACAGTTTATTCTAAGTGGGATTTTTTATCCTCAAGAAAAAATTATTACTTGTGAAATCCGGACATAATTTTTCATTGAATTTTCAATCATATGAAAATATCTAAAAAAAAAATCTCATTTTTTACAAGATGTGTGTAATAGGGCGAATTATTGCGTCCGGTCACCGGATGTCCGGACATCCAATCCGGTGACGCCACGTTGCCCAAATTCACTGGGTCCCGGTGTATTTGAGTGACATGGTGACACCGGATTGGTGTCCGGACACCAGACGCAATAATTTGCCGTGTAATAGAGATAAAATTCACTTGTTTTTAAGTTATTGGAATCAGGACAGCATCTGAATTCTTCACGTAATAATTTTTCAATGATTGGACTGCTTTTTTAATTTTTATTATACCCCACTCTATTATAAATTTATTGATATATAATATTTAAATAATGATTGATGTATTATAAAAAATTATCTTGATTGTGTACGAATCTTGAGGCAAATTTAAATTGAAAACTTCCAAAATTAATTTCAGGACCATCCAATCTCCGATTTCAGCAAACTTATAGTTGAACTGAACATCTCGAAAAGATGAACCAAACGACACCAAATTCAATCCAATCCGTGCTCAAATGGGCCCAAATCGAGGCCCGAAGAAAGTTTGAAAGCATCAAAGCATAAATTGGACGATCAAATGATTTCTAAATGTAACATGCTTATAGTTGAATTGAGTGGCTCAACAAGATGAATCCAGAGAGTTCAAGATCACTGAATTCTGACAGCATTAAATGACTCAAATGCTTGAAAAATGATATACACTTAAGGGAATCAATACCAACTATCCATCAAAAGCACTCCCAACATTCTTTTAATTTTCTTCTTATTTATTAGTCATGCTACTCCCAAAAAAATTATAATTAGACCACCATTTTTCACAAGAGAAGAAAAGCAAGAAGAAGGGAGAAAAGAAGAAGAAGAAGAAAGGAGAAAAAAAAGAGGAAGAAGGAAGAGACATCTAAGATATCTCTTGCCACCAAACTACTCCTCAACCACTGCCTAGCCACCTACTACAACAAAACCAACTATTTGCAGTAGCAAAAGCCTCAAAAAAATCTGAGAGATCAATTGAAAATCTTAATTTGCGGTGGATTTGCGACGGATATGATTCATATGGTAAAACATGTGTCACAAACATATTTGGGATGGACAAAATGCGTCGCAAATTTTTTGTTGTGGGTTTATGATGGAATAGTCTCAAATGAAATGATGGTTTCATTTTTGTGGTATGTTGCATATTTCGTCACAAAAGTCAATACCAGAATGTCGTATCAATATTTGTGATGGATTTTACACCACAAACCTGTAGTATGACAAAAAATAGCTCAATTTTGACTATAAGCATGCAAGATCATGTAAAATCCGATGATTGTTTGATCCTCCCATTAATATCACAATTTATTTGTCTATCTTTCAAATGCTTTGTTTGGGCTTATCATCAAGATGCCCAGTTTGATTATAAGTTTGTTGAAATCATATTATAAAAGATTCTAAAAATTTTCAACATAACTATTGCATTATGATTTGTGTTGACAAATTCAATTTCTTAAGATCTATCAATGCCCAAAAATTTGTTTTAGACTAAGGGTTCGTTTGGGATGGCTACAACTTTTTTTAAAGATCATTGTAAAGTTGTTATGGAGAAAATAAATTTTTTTTTTAAGCTGCTGGAGAAAGCATATTCCTAATATAAAAATTTCTTCAAAATAGTAAAAAACAATGGCAAAAAAAATTTATAATTATGTTCTAGAAAACAAAGCTGATAGAAAACTATCTCAAACAATGTCGAAGTATATATATATATATATATATATATATATATATATATATATATACCAAAAAATTCGTCTTGATCGAGCATGAATCTCAATTCAAATATGAGATTGAGGCTTTAAAAATTAAAGTCAGGACAATCTAATCTCTAATTTCAGCAAGCTTATAGTCAAATTAAACATCAAGGAGATGAACCCAACGTCAATATAATTTGATCCAATTGAGAGCAAATGAGTCCAAATTAAAGTTCCAAAGTCTACGTAAGTGCTTCGGAGCATTAATTGGACTTCCAAATGATATTTGAATATAGCATGTTTATAGACAAATCGAGCGGCTCGGCGAGACGAGTCCAACGAGCCCAATATCGCTAAATTAGACATCATTAAGGCACTCAAATGCTCAATAAACACTCTATGATCAAGGGAATCACTACAAACCATCCGATTGAACACTCTCAAAATATTCATGATCTTCTATATATTTACAAGGCATATCACTCACAAAAATTATAAATAGCCCCATATTTTTCACATGAATGAGGAGGGAAAAAGAGGAAGAAAATGAGTCCATATCTCCTCCCGAATATCGTCACCTGCCGAGTCGCCTACCTACTACGGTCTCCTGGACCATCATCACTCGATTATAATCTTTCAGACCACTATTGCCCGACTACGATCTTTTCGACCACCATTGCCCGCCAATTACGATCCCTCTGACCACCACCACTGATTACGGCCTTTCCGACCTCCATTGCTCGTCGACTACAATCTTTTTGACCATCATCGCTCGGCTACAATCTTTCTAACTTCAGTCACCCACCGTCTACGGTCTCTCTGTCCACCTGCTCCAAACTACGGTCTCCCCGACCATCGTCACCCGACTATGGTCCTTCCGACCACCGTCATTCGACTACAGTCATTCTGACCTCATCGCTCACCGACTATGATCCTGCCGACCAAACAAATATGTCAACACTGATTCTTCCAACTCCCACCAAATAATGTACTCTATATGATGTATATTTGCTACATCAAGCTATGACATCCCCCCCCCCCCCCCCCCAAAGAAAGGGCCTCATTTGTAATTAATTGCAAACACTAGTGGATTCATTTAAATGGAGTAAGGCCCTGTGATTTTTTCTCTTTTTCGGGATTTTCACGTAAAAATTTTGGTGTCTTATACGAATGATGCATTCCTACTCATTCATCTGTTTGTGTGTTGGATTTTCGTATATAACTAGGACATTAAACTTTATATTTTTCTAACGTTGTGAATATTCTTGCATTTGAGATATTATGGAAAGCCATGTTTCTCTTACTAAATAAATTTAGCAATTTACATCTCATGACCTTCTATTTTTTTTGGACTTTAGCCCTATTAAGATAAATTCATACGCACATTAAATACGAAAGTTTCTAACCCAAAATTTTTTAATTAATAGTAAAAACTCTCAATTAACATATCAATTTGAGCTACAATTCTGACTCCGTAATGTTTTATAACTTTTTTAAAAAATAAAAATCAGTGTGAAATCAATTGAACTTAACGACAGGCACATTCAACAACCGTTGAAATTGAAAAAACCGACTTACTTTTCCCGCGTGTCTTTTCCTATTGCAATGAAAGGTTTCAGTAGCACGTGTGCTTAGACTAGCCTTTCATTGTTGGCTAAGTTTAATATTATCCGCATTATTAATTTTATTTTAATCATTTAAAATTTACATTCGGAATCTTAATATTTTATGATTTTTTTAACGATTTTTTAATATTAATTTTATTTTACAATAATTCCTTTTCCCAAATTTTATTTATGTTTTTTTTTTTTCTATCTGAATCATTATTTTACTTTTAATTTTTTAATATCAAATTAATTTACACATCTTTTGGGTCCATTTTTTAAGCTTTTTAACAAGTTTTATTACAGGTGTAAACAAGTCGAGTCGAGTTCGAGTCTTTTTTGGTTTAAGTTTGAGATTGATTAATTCATCGAGTCGAGCTTGAGCTCTAGCTTTATTCTACGAGTTCGAGCTGCTCATTTATCATGAAAAAAGAAAATGTTTATGATACAAACAATATTTATAAAAAAATTATAAAAAGAATTAGAAGTTAAAAGAAAAAATAATAAATAATCATTTATAAAAAATATTTTATAAAATAATAAAAAATTTGTCTTGAAAGAACCCTAAGAGAAGAGGGAATAATGTCCTTTAAAATAATATGACAGCCGACTTTTTTAAGTTGTTAGAAATCATGTTGATAAAGATAGAGATTAATCATCTTAACAACCAATCAAATAATAAGAAGATGTAATTTGTGGGTTTTCAAAAGTCTAATATAAGACAGGTGGGAGAGAGAGAGAGAGAGAGAGAGAATAATGGAGGTGGAGAATATGATTGATTAATTATTCTAAGCGGAAAATGTTGTCCGGAGACCAACCAGAATACACAACATCATTCTTTTGTTGTGTATCACGGCTCGGTACTGCTGCTCGGTAACGTTGACATGAATGCATCTGATTTGATTTCAGATGTAGAGCTGCGTCCAGCCTCTGCACAAAATAATTTCTCCCATATAGTATATAATGTCAATAGACCTGTCAATATTGGACCCGAACCGAAAATCCGACCCGAACCCGACACGAAATTTTCGGGTTTGGGTTGACCCGAACCCGAAGCGGGTCGGGTTCGGGTCTGGAAAACCGACCTGTTTGCTGCCCCCGCCCTCGCTGCTGCCCGGCGGCTGCCCCGCCCCGTGTTTGCTTCCCCCGCCAGCGTTTGCTTTCCCCGCTGCACGCTGTCGCGTCCGCTGAACAGCGTGCACGCTGCCAACGCGGGTCGGGTTCGGGTCCGAAAAATCGACCAGTTTGCAAAAATGGGTCGGGTTGACCCGAACCCAAATAGTGCCGGGTCAATTCCAAGTTCGTCCCAAACCCGACCTGTGACCAGAAATTGACAGGTCTAATTGTCATCATTAGGGAAATAAATCTTGGGGGGGGGGGGGGGGGGGGGGGGGGGGCATTTTATTTATGATAAAAGATCCTCATTGTTTATGATTTTTAATGATTAAATGATTTATTTAATTAGAGTTAATAATTTTGCTTATTCATATCGATATATATTTCACTCATCGTCAAAATTTTAGAGACTAATAGAATTTAGTATGTCATCAAAAATCAGTTTGATTGGGATCTATATGAGTTCAAGCACGATATAAAATCAAACTCTTATGATTAATTATATCTTAGAGATTTAAGTCTAATTTTTTTTATTATAATCATGATTGTATTTTAGAAGATAAATTATGATATGAATAAATATTATTTTCAAAATATCAATGTATGGAAAAATCAAATATGGAAAGGAGTATAATGTAGTCAAAGATACAACGAGCTAGTGGTATATAACCCTAATAAACTCAAAATGTCAAAATAGCCTATTCCTAATCTAGGGTGAAGCTAGGTTAGGGATGAGCGAGATTAGTTTGGGTTGGGCTAAGTTGTAACAAACTGAAAATCTAAAAATATTTTAAATGAAAAAAATGTCAAATTTTTTTTTTTTTGAATTGGAGCGTCGCGGCTCTGCGTAGCTCGACGCCTTGGTACCAAGCTCTCTGAAAATTTAGAATTTAATTATGCGCAACGACATTGGGAGGCAGCGCAGCGGGGCAGTGATGTTTACATGCAGTGTCGGGTTGCATGAGCACTTTGGTGTTAAACACTAAAATGAGTTTTCTACATTGTTAAATATAAAACCTACCATTACCTTACTATCCCTAGCACAACACAACCTGACAAGACCCACTAATGGGCAGGTCTTATCATGTTGAGCCATGACAAGCGAATCCCAATGTATAGTTTTGAAAACATTTTAGTTTTCATCTTCCAATTTAAACTTTTAAAATAAATAACAACATACCATAGAGCTATTAAAATATCGAGAGTACTGAATAAACTCATTAACAAAATCTATTTCATTTCATCATCAAAATGTGATATACAATTACAATTCGTGACTATAAACAAAAGCTAAAAACATTATCAGGTCCTAGAATCAAAATTAGAAGAATTCTTTTTTTTTTTTTTTTATAAAACAACGACAGAGCTATCTATTTTATTTTATCAATAACAATATCACCACCAATAAAATAATCATTTTGTTTATCCAAACATCAATATAAATCTATATTCATTGCTGCAAAAATTACATATAATACTCAGAAATTATATCAATATAAACACATCATCTAGTCATGAGTATAAAAAATAACTAAATAAAATAATATATAGAATCCTGATTAGTCTCACACTCCCGATTCTCTGCCCTAGCTTAAAATTATTTAAATCATATTTAATGAGCTAAAATGTTTAGCATGTCATTAAATCCTATAACTGAATTCAAAATACGGTAAAGAAGTAGTATGTATATAATTAGTCAATTCATAATAGCAGCAGTCATATGATTATAAATTTGTGTATAAATAGTAAATCACATGTATTAGTGATAAAATTTGTGAAATAGTATAGCAGTATGATATGGAAACTAGTAAAACTATATATAAACTAATATTTATGTCAAATATACAAAGAAGTCATCCTAGAAGTACTATTTAATCAATAAAAAAATCATATAAATTGGTAGAACTAAAGCCTCAATGAAGACAATCAAAACCTATCTAACTCACCTATATCAATATTAGTTCAATATCATAATTGCATGTTCCGTATTGGTAACAATAAATCCCAGTAATTATATCAATGAGTTCGTATCAATATCAGTGAATGAATCAGTAGAAATATCATCGATGATAGAATAGTAAAGCAGTACAATATAATAACAGTAAATTTATAGTGGCTGCAAATTCATGCAACATAGTAAGATTGTACTGTAACAATGAATAAATAACATACATTTCAGTAATCATATTAAGCAAGTAAAGAGTTCTAACAAAGCGGTATTTTTTCCAGAATCACTATTCATTAATCAATACCTATTGGCTCATTAAATAGAATTGTCACTCATTGTCCATCGGTGCAGTAATAACTATTTATAACTCTCAATCAATGATCGCATGAATCAGTTGAGGATAACATCAAATCATAGTATTTAAAGAAAAGCTTGTTAGCTCACCAGCATGTACAAGTCAGTTAGCCTTCAGTCAATGTTAGTAATTCACCAGTATTTGCTTGTTTTGATACATTATTATTATCACATATTATTACTCAATCACATACCATTTGCAATCATAATACATTAATACTATGCTCAAATTAAAATACTCAATTTTTTTTTGTGCGTATCATTCAAAGTACAATAATTTTTATTTTACCTGGTGAAATTAAACAATCAACAATCAAAATATCCAGAATAATTAGTATTATAATATATAAAAAATTATGTTGTTGAAGTTCACTAAATTCAATGATAATGCAATAAATTCAGTTTAAAAGAAATTCGATCGTTGAAATCAAAAATTTTGAAAATAGATATATGTTAAGAGTTACTTACATCAATCTGAGAAATTTTTTATAAAAATAATGAAACAATTTGGTGATCATAAATTCATATTTATCTTTCTTATTTCCTCCTTTCCTTCCCCTTCTCCTTCTCTGATACCTAATTGGATGTATTATGCCGAAGGATAGAGGGTGACGACGTCTCCTAAATGAATATTGAAAGTCATTTATGAAAATAAATGATTAATAGAAATAAATGAAATATAAGATATAAGATTAATAGATGAATATATATGATAGATGAAAGGATGAAAATACCATATTAAAGCTGAATGTCCTACCTTGTTATTCATAGTTATATCAATTTTATATTTATATGATAATGGATTGAACTGATTGATCGATAGAACTAAAACTGTATTTATAAAACATACATTGATATTGATACAACTAGCATAATATACTAACATGGCCTATCTCAATAGTCCTTATCAATTTTCTTATAGTTTGATATATTTCTTTCTATTTCACCGATCATATTGATTTTATTTCTTTATTTTAGAAATTTCCAATTACGTATATAAATTGATGATTGACATTGATTAGAACTAGAACAAACATATTGAATCTTTTGCATTGTATTGGAGGCGGAGATAAGTTGTGGTTATTTGTTGGGTTTTTATGCTCATTAGATATTTTTATATGATTTCAAATAAATATAAAGAGTTTGCGGATTGAGGCTTAACAGTAATGATGTTTTGAATTTATTTTAAATTCTCTGATTTTTATATTCTTTTGCAGTCGATAATAGTTATTGTATGTATACTTTTTAGACATTTAATTTTACAGTAAGATGTAAATATTGACAATAGCAATGTAATTATATTTTTTTCTGCTGTTTATTTGTTTTCTTTAATACAATCAATCAACTAATGTCTGATTGATCTAATTATAAATGGATGATTACTTGTTAACTAAAACAAAAATGAATAGAATGAGTTGAAAAAATAATAAAGATAAAAGAAAAAAAAATCACTTTAAATCGATCTTGGAGTGTTATAATATATAATTCAATGTGTCTAATTATAATAATTATAGATATATTTTTACCTTATATATTTTTCTTATCCGTAAATTTTAATCTTTTTATTCCATTTTAGTTATGAAAGAAAAAAGAATTATGCCCAAATATCCCTATATTAATTATAATGAAATAGTTAAAAAAGTATGCCCAATAACTGTAGACTCCGTCATGTTTCAATACCAAAGAATGAGACCATATTTTTCAAAAGTAATCAATTACAGTAAGGAGAATATTAAAAACCTCATCAGCCAATAGAGAAGTAAACTGGATCGACCAGGAAAAAAAAAAAATTTCCAGCACAATGTTATCAGAACTATAGGCATCTCATATGGGAGAAATGATTGTGTGCGGAATCCGAATGCATTCGGATTCCAATCACCGCATGCCACATCATCGGATGCACTCCGGGGCCCATTGCATGTAGTGACGTGGCTCATGGTGATTGGAATCCGAATACATTCGGATTCTGCACACAATAATTTCTCCTCATATGGAGCCATGGACTTTATTACACAAGCTTGAAAGATTGGATTGAGAGTTGTAGTCTCCAAGTAATTTTAATTTTAGAATAAATCTTTAAAAGAGATTATATGAATCTTATTAATGATTTCATTCATATAGAAAAAAATATTAGTCCTAAGAAAAATTTTCTTTCTAAACTTCTTATGATTATTTTATTTGGGACAACTTTCATATTGATTTTATAAAATTATACAAGAAAGCTGTTTTAGAAAGCACTGAGAAAGCTGTTTTAGAAAGCGCTGAGTAATAAAGCCGTCTCAAACGAAGCATAAGACAACCGTCCAATTTATTAAGTATACTCAGTAAATACCAAACAAAAACTTAGTAAATTTTTGCTAATTATTTATTGAATATACTCAAGAAATTGGATGGTTGTTCTATATGCATGTAATAATTTCTTTTTTTATTTAAAATAAACTTTTCTTATTTTTGAAAGGTTATCATGAAATTATCTTGATTGGGCACGAATCTCGATGCAAAACCCAACCCGGAAACTTCAAAAAATTAAATCTGGAAGCACCCAAACTCCGATTTCAGCAAGCTTATAGTCAAATTGAGCGTCTCAGAAATACGAACCCAACGACACCAAATTCAACCCAATTCGAGCCCAAATGGGTCCAAATCAAGGACCTGAAGCGTTGTTGGAAGGTTCAAATCACAATTTGAGTTACCAAACGGTCTTTGATTTTAACAATCTTATACTCGAATCGAACGGCTCGACGAGACGAATCCAACGAGCCTAAGATCGCCGTATTCTGACATCACTTAAGGCCTTCAAATGGCTGACAAATGGTGTATGATCAAAGGATTCAATATCAGTTGTCCATTCAACCACTCCCTGTTCGCCCCTGATCTCAAACTTATTTACACGCCATGCAACTCCAGAAAAACTATAAATAGAGCCCTCATTCTTCATAAGAGGGACTCAAGTGAAGAGAGAGAAGAAGAAGGAAAGAAGAAGAAAAAGGGGAAAGAGAGAATCCTCTTCTCCTCGACCACCGCCGGAGTTCGTCCTGCCGCCTGAACATGCCAGGATTCTGCGTGATATTTGGGAGAACGCAGGAATTTTGTCCAACTTCCACGTGATGCTGAAATTCTTCCCAATTTGCAACAGAGTTCCCTCCTGACGCCGAAACTCCGCCCAAGTGAAGCCGGAGTTCTCCTCTGCCACCAATAGACGTCGGACTTCTACCCGACGTCAGACATTCACTCTTCGTCAAGTTTCTACCCGACGCCGGACTGCTACCGGTTATCGGACTTCACTGGATGTCAACGCAAAGATGGATTTCTTTACATTGTTGGACTTCTACCTAACGTTGTCCTTCTGATCTTCGTCGTCAGACTACAGTCTTTCCGACCTCCGTCACCCGCCGACTACGGTCCTCCTGACTTATGTCGCCCACCGAATACAGTTCTTTCGACCTCCGTCGCCCGTCGACTACGGTCCTGCTGACTTATGTCGTCCGCCGACTACAGTCTTTCCAACCTCTATCGCTTGCCGACTACGGTCCTCCTGACTTACGTCGCCCGCCGACTACAGCCCTTCTGACCTCCGTCGCCAGCCGACTACGGTCCTTCTGACTTACGTCGCCCACCGACTACAGTCTTTCTGACCTTTGTCGCCCGTCGACTACGATCTTCCTGACTTATGTTGCCCACCGACTACAATCTTTTCGACCTCTATCGCCTGTCGACTACGGTCCTCCTGACTTAAGTCGCCTGCGACTACAATCCTTCCGACCTCCGTCGCCAGCAGACTACGGTCCTCCTGACTTACGTCGCCCACCGGCTACAAGCCCTCCGACCTCCGTCGCCCGCCGACTACGGTCCTCCCGACCAAACAAACATGTCAATAGTGATTCTTTGTATTCATATCATGTAATGTACTCTATAAAATGTACATCAAGCTAAGACCTTCTCCCAAGGAAGGGCCTCATTTGTAATCGACTGCAATACTAGTGGATTCATTCAAACTGGGCTAGGCCCCGTGATTTTTCCCTCTTTTCAGGAGTTTTCCACATAAAAATCTTGGTGTCTTATAAATGTTAGACCCTCTATCTTAACTGATTGCGTGCCGGATTTTCGTACAACGCTAAAACGATAAACTTTATATTTCTCTACCGCCGCGAATACTCCTTGACGCAACAATTTTATAAATCTGTTTTTTACGATAAAAATTTTTCATATTTAATTTTTTTGTAAAAAATTTTAAAATAGTAAACCTGGCTAGGAGATATCAGCCACGAAAAGATAAAAAAAAAAAAAAAAAAAAAATGCCCCACATGGCGGTGGTTGGTGCTGACGACTTCACGAGTACGTCAATCTAGAAGAATCTCCCAGCCCCACCTCTGAAAATTATAATCATAAAAAAAAAAAAATAACACACGTGGTTTCCACCATTGAAATTTCACGGAGGCAATCACGATTTCCAGCTCCGGAGCATTTTAAACTCGACCTTATCCTCCTTTATAAATCCCTCCCGCAAACCAATCTACTTCCACAATCAAACTCCGGCGAGCCGAACGGAATTCTATGCGCAGGTCCAGCGATAAAAATCCTGGAGAAAATGTTCGGCAGCCTTGACCTTGAACCCATCAGGCATCACCTCCTCGATGTAAAAGAGCTTCCATCCTCCGCGGCAATATCCCCGCCAACGCCGATGTACCGCCAGAGCTTGAGCTTCGGCAGTATAGTTGCTGATCATTGGAGCGACCTCCCCTTCCATGTCGACGACTCCGACGACATGGTCGTCTACCTTACTCTCCACGACGCTTTCAACCACGGCTGGCTTCCCGACGGCTGCAAAACCACCTCCATCAAGCCAGATCTGCCATCACCGCCGCCCCCAGCACCAGCAAATTTTTCATCGAAAGGAAAGCACTACCGCGGTGTGAGGCAGCGGCCGTGGGGAAAGTTCGCTGCGGAGATTAGGGATCCGGCAAAGAATGGGGCTAGAGTTTGGCTGGGGACCTTCGAGACGGCTGAGCAGGCTGCAGTCGCATACGATCGCGCCGCATACAGGATGCGCGGATCTCGCGCGCTCCTCAATTTCCCCCTTCGAATCTGCCCCGATGGGGTCTCGTCGCTGGCGAAACGAGCTTCACCGGAGCTCTCTGCTTCCTTGTCTTCAACTCCAATTTCGCAATCGAAAGTGTCGCCTAAGAGGACGAAGATAGTTGAGGCGTCGGAGGGCAGATCTCCGAGTTTACCGGCGGCGCTTTCTTCTTTTCCGTCGACGGTTCCGGCTCTGGTTCAGCTTCAGTTGCCGGCTCAGGCTTTGGCCCGGTGACAGCCCCGTGGGATTCCCGGGATTGACGGTCGCTCAACTGACTCGTGTCGGGTATTTTGATTAGTTAAACCAGTGATTGAAGTGCCACTTAAAATGCGGAAGTAGCACAGAATTGAAATTAGGAAGAGGCAAATTCTAACTATAAAATGAACCAATTGCAGAAGTGGGAGAAATTATTCTGTTGGAAGGCCGGATGAAGAATTTTGTCCGCAGGTTTAATCAAATTGTGTCATATCAACGGTAGCAGTATCAAGCTATAATATCGAACTAAGAGATGACGTGACGTATTTTGATTTTCGGATGACATTCGGTATCCACACGGAATAATTAATCCAGAAGTGGAGATCTTTGCGGGATATTTGGAGGGGTTGGCTGATGTGGAGCTTGCTAGACTGGGGTTTTGTGTGGCTTTGGAATAGTATACAGACATTTGAAGATCTTTGTTTTATTCTTTAACGAAGGATCCAGCTCATCAATGGATTTTTATTTAGGACAAAATAGATGGATTACATAGTCCATGAGATCTTTGATGATATCTTTTATGATGGATCCGTTATTGGCTCAAAATCAAACGGAGTAGTTAGTGATTTTCTATAAAAGAAATTGACACAAAAATAGCAGAAGTTTTGCCCGAAGAAATGGAGAAATTATTCTGTGCGGATGCCCAACGTCGCCTGGAAGATCAATTAGAATGAGTCACGTCGGTACCACGACTCGTTACTGCTCAGTACCACTCGGTACCACTCACATGGCTCATTCTGATTGGTCTCCAAATGTAGAGTTGCATTTGACGTCCGCACAAAATAATTTCTCGAAGAAATACCCCCATGGTTTCTTCAATTGATGTTTCAGTATTCTTAGTGCTGTAAGGTTCAGTAGTTCCTCCATAATAAACCTTGTTATGAAGAAATGTGTTCAGCAGGAATTCAGTTATAATAGTGATCCTCCTTTAATCATGATTAGTTTAAATATAAAATTTTCAAAGAAAAATTCAGCAATGAAGAAGCCAACAGCATAATAGAATTTTTCAATAGGATAATTAACTAATTCAACAACTCTGACAAATGATGACAACTCATTAACTCTACCCAAAAGTCTGATATTGAGACCTAGCTAGCCAAACGAATCCAACTTCTATACTTCTTCTGAACAAGAAAACAAAATATAAAGAACATTGGATTTCAAATAACAGCAATTTCCTCCTATTGGAACATCCCAATGTATCTCTCCTCTTAATTTTCAAGCTTAAATAAAAATGCTAAATTCTCCGATTCTTCATGTATGAGGGGAGACATTTAGGCCAATTAAGATAAACTCATATAAACATCACATGCAGGACTCGGACCTAAGACCTCTTTGTTGGTACTCAAAGCTCCCAACCAACAGATCAAGACAAACTGATTTTCATAATCAATGCCTCCACATTAAACCATCTCTTCTACCATGTCAGACAACCCTCTGCTCGCTTCTCTTCGTCTTGCCCGTCCCACCTCAATGTTCATCAAGTTTCGTAACTGCATTCAACTGCTAGCCTCGATGAGAATATCGACATTATAAATAGGGCAGTTAAAATCGGGATCGGGTCACAGGTCAGACTCGGGTCCAACTCGAGACTGACCCGACCAATTTTTGTAAACGGGTCGGTTTTTCGGACCCGAACCTGACCCACTTAGGTCACACTATTCTTTATGTAGCTAAGGTCACAGGTATATATATATATATATATGTATATATAAATATATATATATATATATTCGTAATTCTAAGGCTAATTGTCTGACAATCTAGGAAGTCAAATGCTTGTAGAAACATAAAGAATAGTGTGTCCTAATCTACATCAGAATTTACCACCACTAATTAAGTTCAATGTCTATTTCTAAAATAGAAGCTCCATCTGTATTTATTTGTCTTAGGAAAGAGGAAGCCAAATGCATCACGTTTCAAAGGATTGGAAGCATATACGCTTTCGGCCGACAGAGGTGGGCCTACAGAAATACGAACGATTCCTAATCGCCATTTGTCTTCGAAAGAAAAAGACTTAATTACCATTCTATTATTTATATCTTTTCTGTGTTTGGTACCGCAGCTCGTTACTGGTCGGTGCCTCTAACGTGGCGCATTCTGACGGATCTTCGGACGATGTTATTATTCACTAGTGCGCTTTTGTTGTACACACTCACAAAAACCCGACACAACTTCGATCCAGACTTCGCACGTAATAATCTCTCTTAAGTGACGACGGGTTGGTTTTCCACTTTTCATTTCTATTAATTACTTTAATTAATGTCATCTAATAATAATTATATATATCAAATGAAGGAAGTGAACAATTCGGTATTGAGTTGCCATGTTGTTTTGATCTTCTGCATCATGATTTATGAATTTCTTTGGCAATATTTTTAATATGGCCCAGTTTTCATATTATTGAGAACTGCTGCTGTTTCTATGTGGCTCGATTTTGACAGACTGGAATACTTTTTTATGCACGTTTTGAATGATTTATCTGAAATATACCCAATCAATATATGATTTAACTGGAATAATTATTACGTTTTTTGACCGGACGTAGAGCTACGTTCGGCCGCCAATAGCATGTCGCCACATGCTCTTACTTTTTACCGTGCGGCCCAACGACTTGAACCAGACCGAAACCCGGGAATGCTATGTTCGCGTATTGCGAGGTATTACTCGGTATGTGCTCGGTATTGCTAGGTATTGTATGGTAATAATGAAAAATATCACTTTGTGAAGACCAATACCGAGTAATACCGAGTTGCTCGGTATTTGCTCGGTATTGGTTATTGCCAAGCAAAATAGACCAATACCTAACAATACTGAGTAATACCGAGCAATACCTAGCAAAATCGAGAAATACCGAGCCATCCTGGGTCTGTTCCGGGTCAGGTTGTCGGGGCGCGCGGTAAATAATGAGAACGCGTGGCGCGATTCTACTGACGGCCGAACGTAGAGCTACGTCCTGTGACCGGACAAAATAAAAGTTCATTTAACTGAGCTATAACTTCCTTCTTTTTAAGAATTTTGGCATTTCCAAAGTTTTATTATGATGCAAATTTCTTAACTGGTTATTTGGAGATTATCTCATTACTACTTGATTAAATATCATTTCTCTGTTTGTCGTCGTATTTTGTGAACGTACTTTTAGAAAATTTTGGATTCACCGATAAAAGTCTTCGTTCTCATAAAAATTGACTAATTGTATAAACACTTAATCCTAAGAACTTGAATAATATGATTTTCACAAATTTGTAATTAAAATATAACAACATATCTTGATTTGGCGCAGAGTTATTCATGGATCTCTTTGAGTTTGAGAAGGTAGGGTTTCTCTTTGTAAATCTTGATTCGACGTAAATTTACCCATGCATTTCTTTGAGTTTGAGATACTACGATTTTTCTTCCTTCACCCAACTTTCTTTTCTCTTATGTTAATAATATATATGTGTTGCGTCATGGAATATTCGCAGATATAGAGAAATATATAGCTTAACGTCTTAGCATTATCTGAAGATCTAGCACACAAGTACATGAAAGAAATAGTGTAGCATTCATAAGAGACTAAGTTTTTACGTAGAAACCCCTGAAAGGGGTAAAAACCACAGGATCTGACCCAATGTTAATGAATTTACTAGTGTTTGCAATCAATTACAAATTAGGCTCTTCCTTGGGGAGAACGCTTTGTTTTGATGTAGCAAATATATATCATATAGAGTGCATTACACGGTGGAAATTGGAAGAACAAACATTGATTTGTTCGATTGGTCGGAGGGATCATAGTTGGCGGGCGGCGAAGGTTGGGAGGAGCGTAGTCAACTGGCGATGGAGGTCGGGAAGATCATTGTCTGGCAACGAGGGTCGGAAGGACCAAAGTCGGTGGGCGTCGAAGGTCGGAAGGACCATAGTTGGCTGATGACGGAGGTCAAAAAGACCGTTGTGTAGCTACAGGGGTAAAAAAAAAACCATAGTTTGGTGATGGTGATTAGAGGGATTGTAGTCGGTAGAGGAGGACGGAAGGACCGTACTCGGCGGAGGAGGTCAGAAGGACCATAATCAACGGGTGAAAAAAGTTGGAAGGACCTTAGTCTGATGACGGTGGTTGGAGGGATCGTAGTTGGCTGATGATGTCTAAAGAACCGTGGTCAATTGAGGAGGTCGATAAATGACCATAGTCGGAGAAGCAGTTTTGAAGGACCGTAGTCGTCGGAGGAGGTTGGAAGGACTGCACTTGGTGGAGGTGGTCGGGAAGACCATAGTTGGCGGACGACGAAGGTTGGAAGGACCGTAGTCTAGTGACGGTGGTAGGAGGGACCGTTGTCGACAGCGTAGGTCGGAAGGACCGTAGTCAGTAGGCGATAGAGGTTGAAAGTCAAGTGATGGATGAATGTTTGACGTTGGGTAGAAGTCCGACGAAAATCTGGCGGCAGGCAGAAGTTCGGCTTCGGGTAGAAATCTAACGACGGACAGCGGCCGGGTAGAAGTCCGACGACAGTCTGTGCGGTGATCTGACGACGGCCGGACTAAAGTTTGGTCGCGGTCGCAACCGAGTGGTGGTTCGACGACGGTCGGGTTGAAGTTTGGCTGCCGGGTGGATGTTCGGCGACGGTCGGTGGCCACGTGGATGCCTAATGACCACTGGGTTGATGTCTAGCGGTGGTCAGCGGCCGGGAGGAAGTTTGGCGATAGTCTGCGGACTGGCGGTGGTCAAATGACGGTCGGGTTGAAGTCCGGCAGCGGCCGGCGGCTGGCGGCCAGGAAGGGGTTCGGCGATGACCGGCGGTCACGCCATTGTTGGCGGTCGGGCGATGGTCGGCGGCCGGGCGGTGGTCCGACGACAATCGGGTTGAAGTCTGGCGGCGGTTGGCAACCGGGTGGAAGTCTGGCGATGGTCGGTGGACTGGCGGTGGTCTGACGATGGGGTTGATGTCCGACAGTCGGGCGGTGGTCCAGCAGTCAGGCTGTGGTTCGACAATAGTCGAGTTGAAGTTTGGTGGCGGTCGGCGGCCAAGTGGAAGTCCAGCGGTGGTCGGCGGCCGGACGATGGTCTGACAAAGGTCGGGCTGAAGTCCACTGACTGTCGGTGACTGGGTGGAAGTCCGGCAGTGGTGTGATGGCAATCGATGTGGGTTAATCGACGATGGTGCATGAACTCTTGAAGCCTTAGAGCTCTATCAAATCTTTAGCCCAAGCTCCCCCCTCGAGTAGAGAGTGGGGGTCTATTTATAGATTTTCATGAGTAGTACACATCGTAATTATAGAGAAAATCAGGTGCAGGTTTGGAGTGCTCCATCGGATGGCTCGTATTGATTCCCCCTATCATAGAGAATTTTTCAATTGTTTATATGCCTTAATGATATAAAAAATCAGATATCTTGGGCTCGTTGGATTCGTCTTGTTGAGCCACTGGATTTGACTATAAGCATGTCATATTTGAATATCATTTTGTCATCCAAATAATGCTTTATCCTTTCCAAATATGTTATGGGCCCCCGATTTGGACCCATTTGAGCTCGGGCTGGACCGATTTTGGTGTCGTTTGGTTCATCTTTATGAGACGTTCAGTTCAATTATAAGTTTGCTGAAATCGGAGTTCATATGATCTCGAATTTGATGTTAGAAGTTTCCAACTTAAATATGTCTCAAATTTAGTGCTCGACAAAGCAATTTTTAGTGATGTATCAATATGTAGAGACAATAACTCATTTTAAGATATTAGAAAGATGAATGGTGGCTAATTTTATGAAAAGATGCTTCATTTGATTAAATGGTCCATAAAAGATTAATCAAAACCCTCCCTTGATCAATAGAATTTAAACATTTAATTAATTATTAAAAAAAATTAATTAAATTATTATTAATATAAGCCATTTACATAATTAATTTATTTAACTAATTCTTAGATGGACTTCATAACTGTTTAGACGTGTGCACCTCTTTTTTGTGAGAAATTATTATGTGCTGAGTCATGACGGGTAGAACTATCAGAATTTACTACGTATTTGATGTATATTTGTAAATACTCAGTAAATATTCAGTAATTACTTACAACTGAGCATTTGTTAAATATTTACTGAGTATTTGTTGAGTTTTTACAAATGCATAGTAAATGCATAACAATCTGAATGATTTTTTCTGTCCAAATTCCGCACAGAATAATTTATCCTTTTTCCCTAAGCAAAGAATAAGGTAGAAGATTGGTCAGCTGGTATAATGGATCATGATCGACGGGATGCTGACGGTATTCTCCATTCAAACTCGTATTGACGCTTCAAGTCAGCTTTCAGGCAGAACGAATATGACGTACCAAATTTCCTGCTAATTAGGCACGAGGTACAGAATTTCTTTTGGGAAAAGGTACAGAATTTCCAAGCCAACTTTTTTTCCATGTACAACTGATTTTTTTTTTTTGGGACATTTAGGCCATTTAAGGCAAATTCACACACACAATGCATACACATGGACTCGAACCTTGGACCTCTTAGTTGGAAGCCTAAGCTCTCAACCAATAGGACAAGAGGAGTTGTGTCACGTACAACTGATTGATCAAGTAAGAGTCTAAGACCCGTTGTCTTGGAAGTTTAATTCAAATGAAAATTTGATATAATTTTAAACTATGAGAGGAGGCAAATATTTTGGGGTTTGAAGACTTGGATTTTATTAGGGGTTATTTTCTTGCTATCTTATTTTTTAGATTATAATCTTAAATTTAATCTGCTTAATGTATTTTTATTATTTTTAAAAATATTTTATATTAAAAAGTTGTTTCATACATCGGATTTAAAAAGTTATTTTCTCTATAATAATTTCAGAAGCAATTAATAAAGTCATCCCAAACAAAATCTTAAAATGCAACTTATTACTAAAAAATAAAACATAGCAGTTTATGATTAATTATCACTTTTACTAATTAATTAATTTATTTATGAACAAATGATCAAAATTTACAACAATTAAATAAATAATAATTTAGCTTTCACATGTCGCTTTGTTGCATTCTAAAATATTTACGGTGGTAGAGAAATATAATGTTTAACGTCCTAGTTTTGTACAAAGATCTATCACAAACAAGAGTAGGGGTGTAACATTCATAAGAGACACCATAATTTTTATATGAAAAACCCTAAAAGAAGAAAAATCACGAGGTTTTGCCCAGTTTAAATGAATCCACTAATGTTACAAGCGATTACAAATGAGGTCCTTTCTTGGGGGTAAGGCCTTGCCTTAATTTAGCAAATATACATTTATATAGAGTGCATTACATGATGGGAGTTGGAAGAATCAGTGCTGACATGTTCATTTGGTCGGCATGACCATAATCGACAGACGATGTTGGTCGGAGGAACCATAATCGGAAGGCGATGGAGGTCAGAAGGACCGTAGTCTGGCAACGACAGTTGGAAGGATTGTAGTCGGGCGATGACAGTTGGGGAGACTGTTGTCAGGAGATGGTGGTCGGAGAGACCGCAGTCGACGGGTGATAGAGGTCAGAAAGATCATAGTCGTGCGACAGTGGTCTGAAGGACCGTAACCGACGGGGGATGGAGGTCGGAAAGATCATTGTCTGATAGCGGTGGTCGAACGAACCATAGTTAGGCGACGACGGTTGAGGTGACCATTGTCTAGAGATGGTGGTAGAAGAGATCGTAGTTGATGGGCGACAGAGATAAAAAAGATCGTAGTCATGTGCTAGTGATAGGGAGGACTGTAGTTGGTATGTTAAGGAGGTCGAAAAAATTGTAATTGATGATGTGGTCGGAAAAACCGTAGTCCAGCGGGCAACGGATGTCGGAATGACCATAGTCGGGTGACTATGGTCAGAAGGACCGTAGTAAGTGCGTGACGAAGGTCAGAAAGACTGTTATATGGTGATGGTCAATAGTCGGGCATGAGTTCGAAGTCAGTTGGTGACTGGGTGGAAGTCCGACGACAATCAGTGGTCGGACGTAAGCCAGGTGACGATTAGTGTCTAGGTTGAAGTTCAACAAAAGTCCGACGACGATTGATAGCTTGGTGGTGGTCGAGGAAGAGCTTGGTAGCAAGAGATATCTCAAGTATCTCTTCATTTTTCCTTTTCTCCTCCCTTCCTTGCTTGGTACCCCTTTTAGTGAATAATGAGGGGTCAATTTATAATTTTCTGGGAGTGACATAACTAGTAGATATACATAACATTAAGGGCACATTGAAAGTCACTACTAAAAATTTATATTTTCAGCAGCATTTTAATTTCAGCGGTTTTAAAAACCACCGCTGTTTTAAACGTAATTGAAATACTAAAAGCCTAAAACTCGCTATCTCCCGCGCGCGCCTGATCCTTTCCCCTTTGTTCGCCAGTTCGATGCCCTAGCTGGTCCCGATTACTCCTCTCGGCCAAGGATCCACAGGTCCGTTCATCCTCCTCTCATGCAAGTTCCACTCGTCCCTTCTTTGTTAGTTCGCCCGATTACTCCTCTCGGACAAGGATCCACAGATCTCGTTCCTGATCACTCCCTCTCGCTCAAGCATTCACAGAACAGGTTTGTTATTTCTTCTCTCAAACAAGCTCCGCTCGTACCCCAATTCTTCTCCCTCCCTTTCTCTCACTATTCAACCCATCAAATAGCCATCTCTTTGCCGCCATCGAGCTCACCGACACATTTCACCATTGACGCCGAGAAATCATTATCGAAGAAGTATACATATAAAAAATGGTATCTTAACCCCATTTATTGTGGCAAAACGTTTATTTTAATTTCTTATTTTTGATTTCACAGCAGAATTTTTAGACAATCATGATTATTTGTTTCTCATCTTAGGAAGAAGAAATCAAATTTGACGGTGGTATGGGCTTCCATCTGGATACTCTCTTAAACGAATACAAGCAGTACTCAATTTGTTGTCTTTTTCGTTTGGCTGCAGATAATAAGTTGGAATTAGTTCAAACGACAAAGAAGTAAGACAAATCTGCTTAAATTGCTTCCTCGTGTTATGTTTTTTGGCTACTTTAATTGTTTTCTAGCCCTTTGTGGGTGCTTTGATATCGAGCTAAAATCTTGTTCTCTTGTAGAAGTTTGTGGTAATCATTCCAACCTTATCTGATTTTGTCTTTCATCCTATTCAAAATCTAATTTTGGATCGGCAAACTATGACTCCAGTAATAAACAATGTTTTTATTTGTAAATTTCAAAACTGGGAGCTTTATTATGATTGCAAACTTTCTATTTTTCTTTTTCTATTTTTATTTAGTTTGCAAATAAAAGTTCATCCAATATGTTCAAAATCCATTAGTTAAATGATTCTAAGGATTCTATTGTTTGTTCTTATCTTAATTGCATGTGTGCACCTCCATGAGATGCTGCCACTAATGTTATATTCAACTCAGCAAACTGCACTCCAAGTGTTTGTGCAAAAGCCCCTTCAAAAGCTCCTTTTGTTTGTTGAGCATGAAAAATATATTCTTGATTGTGCAGCTGTTTTCTTCCAACTTAGCAAAACTTACCACTAATTAAATTATCCCTTGTTGAGGTAGTTTAAAGTTCACATGATATGGGTACTAAAATTATGTATGAATTGTTGATGAAAGTTTACCTATCTGAACAGGTAATTAGCTTGGTAGTTTTGGTAAAATTAAGAGCATGCATAATTACTTACCTAAGGCTTTTTGTCTCAACCAGTTAGTTATTTAGTTTTTACTGATTCTACATATTGATTTTAAATGAAAAGCTGGGATCCTCAAGTGGAGCTGCAACTTACAAGAATCGTTTATTCTTGCTGATTCTTTGTAGGAATTCCAAAATATTTGCTTTGAATGTGATTAGTATATTCCTTTTTTGAAGCATAAGGATGTAATGAGGAGATTCAATTTATTACTCTTTTTGAAATTAGTAATGAGGAGATTCAGTGTATATGGTGTTTTACACTTTCACTTATGAATTATTCATTCCCATTTTCAGGAATTAACAAGCTACAAGTTACTTTCCATGAATTGGAGCAAACACCTTTTGAAACAGGGGAGCAAGTTCATCTAACCAAGGTATTGTTATTAATGCTATTGAGGTTATTCACTATTTTGTGTTGATGTTGAGGTGTATTGTTATTAATGCTATTTATGTTGTTCATTTGTGATGTTGAGCTTTTTCAATTCTTATGTTCCTTTACTGTCATTCTATTGTTTCAATCTGGTAGATATGCCTCGAGTAGTTCACAAAGAAAATGATTTATTGTTGCAGAAAAAAGCTATTAAGGTCATGAAGAAGGTTGGAGCGAAGGGGCAAATTATGATGATAGCCTGCTTATTAATTCTTTTTATCATTATTGTTGTGCTAGTAATAGCTGAGTTTTGAAGATGGGCTTGTTATTGATACAAACTTTGCACATACCCTTAGACTTTTTATTTATATTACCAGTTTAAAGTTACAGCCAGCTTTTGTGGGTAAAGCTCACTGAATGAAGTAGATAATGTGCCTGCTACACTAATTGCCAAATTTGATTTTTTGGTGTTATATTTTTTTTAATCAATTTTATCCTTTAGCAGCGGTTTTAACACCTACTAAAAGCGCTGCTAAAGCCTACCTATAGCAGCACTCATAAAACCGATGCTAAAGACTTTGCAGCGAAAGCAAATACAGCGGATATGCAGCGATTCTTAAACCGCTGCAAATAAATTAGCATGTGTTAAAACCGCTGCAGTAGGTCTTAAAAAGTGCTGCGAAAGCCTTATTTTTTAGTATACGGTCGATATCAATTTCCTTGATCAAGGACAGTTTATCGAGTATTTGAGTTCCATAATGATATAAAAATTTGATGATCCTAGGCTCGTTGTTTTCGTCTTGTCGAGCCGCTCGATTAGACATGCTTGATTCGGCTCGTTGAACCGCTCGATTAGACTATAAGCCTGCAACATTTAAAAATCTTTTGATGATCCAATTTATGATTTGAACCTTCCAAATGCATTTTAGACCCATTTGGACTCGAATTGAGTTAAATTTGGTGTGGTTGGGTTATCTTTTCGATACGTTTAATTTGACTATAAGTTTTTTGAAATCATGATTCATATGATTTCAGATTTAATTTTGAAATTTTTCAATTTAAATTTATCTCGAAATTCATGCTCGATAAACATAAATTTTTTTATGATACATCACGCTTAATTGTTTATAGTGCAAAATGTTTTATTCATGCGGAAGCCTTTTCATATCTACAGTGCAGAAAATTGCAAAAGCTCTTAACGTTTTTTTTTTATATTGTTTTAGAAATTTTTTGTAATGATAAGCTATTATTTATAATCTTATTTATTAGAGTATGATAATTTATTAAAAAAAATTAAAGTACAAATATAATATATTTTAAAACTCTTTTATAAAAATTTAATAATTACTTGTACAAATAATCAGATGCCGCCCAAATAAATCCAAAATTTCTCATAGAGGTTTAAAGCATAAAAACAAGTTTGTGCCTATGTTCAAATAAAATTATAAACTAACATTGATATTACTATACACCTCAAATAAATTAACATTAAAATTTGTAATTTGGGGCCTATATATTTTACTGATCTAATTAAAACAAATAGTAACATTCACTTTTATTTCAGATTATTTTTATTTATCTATTCAATTAAAAGTTAGATATTTTATCATAAATATTTTTATGTAATTTTCGTACAAGATATAATATTTCTCTACTAAAATATAATGTGAATAGACTAATGTGCCAGTAGAGCCCAAAATTCATATAACTAATTCAAGCACCTTACCAAACTAAGATGTTTGTGGGACCCTAAGAACTCAAGCTCATGGGACAATGGAACAAAGACAGGACTAACAAAAGCACCATAAGGAGCCTTTTGTTATATGAGGAGAAAAGCTCTAGAAAATGTTAGCACACCAAATCATAAGGTTCTGTTCGTGGTCCCCTTCACATGATATCTTGCTCCAGCCGCTCATAAGCGCATCCCACTTACCTGCTGCTAATGGCCCTGCTCCTGCAGGGATATCATGATCTCTAGTCATAATTATACTTCACCTACATATATCATGTAATCTCAGTTCTATTTCTTAAGAAGAATGCTTCATCTACAGCAAATTAGTCTATCTGCTTCTCTCTGTTTTCTTCAGAAAATGCATGCAAATATCAATTACAACATCAATGAGTACATATGGACAACCCACTATGAGAGATTAGAGGGAGTCTCCAACTAGGTAGATGAGGTTGCAATCCTTCAGGAGGGAAATGCTAACTTGTTGATGAAGTCGCTAGTTGGAGATAGGCATAGATGAGTCTCTTCTATTGATTGTGCGAGTAGCTCCTTAGGGTGAGTGATTCCACGGGTTGGGGCGAGTCCTAGTTGACCCACGACAAGTGCACATTGACTAAAAGACTAATTTGATTAAGCTGTGCCTCGAGCATATTTGGGTGTACAAAAAAGATTTAACAATACAAGTACATCTTAGATCAAACTCAACCCTCTTCTTTTTTCTAGCAATCCTCTAGAATCAAAGAATATATCACTTTGTCACCTCGTAAGTCAAAGTCAACTTGCTTAAAGTTGCAACTTTTGCCATAATACAAGTGGTCAACTTATATTGTGAGTTTGAAAAGAAGCTTTAATATATCCCATTTTGACCAAATAGTTGAGTTGTTTGGCTCCAATCATAAGATCCCAAGTTTGAGATCCAAATAATACAAGCTTTAATATTATACATTATTAATCTTGTTTTTTTTTTTACTCTTGTTAGATCTAGAGGTGACTTCAATTATGGCTGTCAAATTTGGATCATGGGTCCGATTCAAGTCGAACTCGGAACCTATCCGACACTAATTAACCTAACCCGAATCTAAACCAATTTTTACAAACAAGTCATAAAATCTAACCCTGATCGGACCCGTACGAATTGTCGGGTTAGCCATCCCAAAATGATCATAAATTTTTATGTGAATGAAATGAAGCAAGTTATATCACATGAAAAAAAAAAAACAGTAAAACAGTGTTTTTTCATAAATAAATAAGTATTATTATGGATGGTTTTTGTCGGCTCACTCTCCTGTTCTGCTTTGCGGCAGTACAGCAGATCCCACCCCAACCTCGCTCGTATCGACTATCCCAACCTCGCTCGTATCGACTATCCCAAACCCCACCGCCGTCACGCGTCACCTCGCCGCCCTCCCCATGCAGAGCCACCGCTCATCCCCCCTTCATGCGCCTCCCCACGTGTCCTCCCTCCCCTGCGCCCTCCCTATTTCTACCCCCTCCCTCCACCTTCCGTACCACCCGGCCCCAACCCGTTCGACGAAATTCCCCAACTAAACCCCTTCCAATGGCAGAGTACGGCAGAGGAGGAGATCGCGGACAATACCAACAACAGCAGCAGCAGCAACATCAAAAGCAACAATCTACCGCGCATCAACTACTGAAAGCCGTGACGGCAGTTGCCACAGGGGGCTCGTTACTAGCCATCTCCGGGATGACGATGGCGGGGACAGTAATCGTCCTGGCAATCGCAACGCCTCTGCTGGTGATATTCAGCCCGGTGCTCGTCCCGGCGGCGATCGCCATCGCCCTGATCATAAGCGGCTTCTTGACTTCCGGCGGGTTCGGGGTGGCGGCGCTCTCCGTGCTGGCGTGGATGTATAGGTATTTGGCAGGTAAACATCCCGTGGGGGCGGATCAAATCGACCAAGCGCGTGCGAGGATTGCGGCCAAGGCGAGGGATATAAAGGAGTCGGCGCAGCAGAAGGTCGAGCATGTTACTTCTTGATTTGGCGTTCCGTGTCTTTGTTAATTAGCTTGTTTTGTTGCTTTGATGTGTTCGGTTTCTCCGTCTATTGTGGGCGAGGGGGCTTTGTGGAAGTGATGTTTGATGAGGATGCAGTGAGTACGTCGTTTGTGCTTAGCAGCTACGTTTGGTTTTGTATTTTGTCAAGTGTTTGTTTTAATGTCGTGCATGTTTGAATAAATGCCTTTCATCTCTTTGGAAAATATTTTAGATTTGTACAAAGTTTGTGGAACTGCAGAGAACTTGGTTAGGTAAAGTCATGAAATGTTAACCGCCCATTTCGGGTTCAGATCCTCTCTATTATAGCATCACCTCTTCAGTGGAGTAAAATAAATGTGGGCCCGATGCCGATGTGTACCATTGCTAATTTACGTCGGCGCAGTTACTATGTTTTATAATGTTATATTTGTTCAACTTAATGCTGATGTTGTGCATTGACTACCTAATTGTTCTTATTATATATATATATATTTATTTAATTATTTTATGAACTAATTTTTCAATACATTTTTTTTTAATTTATATTTTTGATCTGAAAAATAATTTTATAAAACAGCAAAAAAATTATTCCAAATAAAACCTATATCTTAAATTATACTCCGAAGTTAGTCTTGTTAATCATTGTGCATACTATTGGCTACAATTCATAATATTGCAACCAGTCTAAGAACTTCACAAAATTCAAGAGTTGAGCGACCGAATTGCTCCATAATTTACATCATCATGTTTTACTAAATTCTACTTAAATAAATTTAATCAAATTTTAGTTTAGGCTCCGTTTAAGACTACGCATTTTATGGATTAATCAAATTTTATGGTCAGCTCAATTAAATTAAAATACATTTAAAAATAATTAAATTAGTATTATATAATCTAATTTAATATTTCTAAATTAATTATATATTAAAAATAAAATTTTAAATTAAAATTAAGAAAGACCAACAATCAAGTCAAGTTCAAACTTTCCAGACGAACTCGAGCAATCGAACCGAGCTTGGAACCTATAAATTCTAAGGCTAGTAAATTAGCCTGAGCTAAGTAAGAATTAAACAAGCTTAATCATAATTTTGCCCACCTCAAAATTACAACTGATTCCACCCTTGTTTTCCATCATCTCTCCATATACTGCTGCAGGATGATCCATACTTCAATCTAACCTCCCGTTTGTGTTACTTTGGGTGCCTTCCTGATTTTCTTAACAGTTTTCTATAGTTTTTGGAGCCTTCAACTTGTATTTTTTCTCTCTAAGTTTATTTAACTTCCCAAAAAAAAAAAAAAAATCAAGAGGACACAAATTAGACCCACTGTGTGGAACAATTATTACGTCCCCCAACCGGACGTAGAGGAACGTCCGGTCGGAGGCCAAATCGCGTCAAAAAACGAGAAATATCGAACCAAACAATAATGAGGAATACCATCACGTGAAGACCCAATACCGAGTTATACAAAAGTTGTACCGAGTTTTTCCTATAAAAAAACTCGGTACAACTCGGTATAGCTCGGTATAAATCGGTATTAGTCTTCACAAAGCGGTATTCCTCGTTATTATCAAATAATACCTAGCAATACCGAGCAAATACCGAGTTTTTGGCGGGATTTTGCCTCCGACCGGACGTACCTCTACGTCCTTATACCGGACCTAATAAAAGTTAAAATGACCTACGATGATGAATTACCTTCTTCGTGTAATCTAGAATTGAACAAAGTATGACAAAGCCGCATCCAACTCTGACGCCAAAAAACACATCTCTAGAAATGTTAAAGCTCATACTCAATAGGAATATGGGATGTTTTAAATGAATTTCTCCTGCTATAACTAAGAATCAAGATTGACCAAGTTCCTTGCACTGATTCTAACTGGATCTAAGAGAATACCACACTAAAAATCCCTATATCCTTGTCTCTTAAGGAAGTTTCAGGGAATTTTAACACATCAAGGCAATGACCTCTTCTAAGCTGACAAACCATTATGTAGAAACATTGCAATCAAGGAATCAATACAACATCTAATAACAGTAATGAGAAGGCAGCAGAGCAGTCTTTCAGAAGAACTCGAAGTCCAGATACTTACCCCCAGACTTCATATCAGTATTCCCTACCATCCTCTTGTTGTTACCGCCCACCATCGCCTCCGATGTCCCAAACTTCATTGGCAGCTCGGCCTCCACAGGTCTCGGCACCTCCGGCGGAGTGCTGCATCTTATCAATGCCCAATTGACACCCTCAAAGAAGGGATGCTGCTTGATCTCTGTCGCGCCCCTCTTCACCCCGAACCGATGCTGCGGCTCCTTCACGAGCAATCCCCTGATCAGATCTCGGCTTGCATAGCTCGTCGATGGTGATTCTGGGAACCTAAGCTGCTGCCCAACCACATTGAACAGAGTTGCTCGGTTTCCAGATCCTTTGAATGGAGTCTTTCCATAGAGAAGCTCATGGAGGAAGATGCCAAAGGTCCACCAGTCAACAGCACTGCCATGTCCCTCACCCTTAATGATCTCAGGGGCAAGGTACTCATGGGTTCCTACAAAGGACATGGAGCGGGCCGAAGTCGGCTCTGCAACGAGCTCGGGAAGGGTGTTGGATCTGGCAACTGGTGCTCCAGGCTCAGCCCTTGTTTTCCTGGTTGTCTTCTTGTTCTTTTGAAGAAAGAGCCGAGGCATGAAGCAAGCAGGTTGGATGCACACAGCTGATGGCTCCATGCAGGACGGTTGAACGCAGAACGCGCCTCCCCCGCGCTTTGAAGGATCAAAGTCAAATGATGTGGTCTTTACCAGTGTTGGTGAGACAACACATCTTAAGGATAGATCAAAGTCTGATAACATTATGTGGCCATCATCACGAACAAGAACATTTTCAGGCTTTAAATCTCGGTAAACCACTCCAAGCATGTGGAGATATTCAAGAGCTAATAGCACTTCTGCTGCATAAAATCTAGCCACAGGAGGAAACAAGTAGATTATTTAGAGATGAAATCAGATGAAAATAATAAATTCCTACATCCAACAAACTTCATATGCTAACACATTGATAAAACCACACTCATAAGATTGAATATAAATTATGTAATTGCTTATGCCAGTTTTCTTGTGGTTCAGTGTTTATGGCACTTCCTCTGTTCAAGTTTTAAAGAGTTGCTCTTCTGCTCTGTTTAATCATTATATAGATTATCATGCATTTGCCAGTCAACAAGTATATATTCTTAAAAATATTTAACAACCATATGAAGGAAAGTTGTTAAGAATATGTAACGTGATCACATCGATTGTCTTAAAGCTTGTTATCCATCAGGATAATTGTGAAAGAGGTTTATTATAGAAGTTGCCATCGCCAGACACTCATCCATAGAAATTTTATAGGCTCAAATATTCTTATGTTGGGTTCAATGCAAGTCATTTAGAGAAAGTTGGCCCAACTCAAACTAGTCGACTTAAAAGAGTTGATCTGTTAAAATTGCAAGAGTTAAGTCCAGTCCGCCTTCAAATTGCTACATTACTGTCAATTCGTCTTAAGGAGATAACTAGACGAATTCGATCAAGGATGCTCACCAAAGCTACTCGCTCGCCTAAGACTGCACAAGACTATTATAATGCCGCTAGTTATCCAAGGTCAATCTTTCAATACTAGTCACCAAAGGTTTCTATTGCTCAAAACTTACTCAACCAAGCTTTTAGACAACTCATTAGTATTTGTCATAACAGTACATAGTTAGTAGGGTAGAAAATGAATCGAGCCGAGCTGAGCAAGTGCTTGTTCATAATTGAGCTCATTTGTTATTAGCATGTTCAAGCTCGATTCAAGTTCAATTCGAGCTTTTTTATTTGCGTTCAAGATTGGTTCGTTAAAAATGATAGATGTTGATGTTTGACTTGTGTTCAATTCATGTTTGATTCATTTCGTGTTTATCAAGCTTTAAACAAATTAGCCTTATCGAGCTTTTAACAAACCTTACGTTCTAGATTTTCATTAGTTTAACAAACAAGCCCTATCGAGTCCACTAACAAAAAATTACCGTAAAGCCTATTAACAAATATACCTAACGAATATTTTGCTACCAAATGAGCCTTTTTATGAACAAATGAGCTCAAAAATAATTCTTCTTATAAATAGGGATGAACATGAACACTTTAAACAAACAATCTAGCAAACACGAACAAATCTTGTTTATGAACATATTTATTCTAATGAAAGATTATAATATAAAAAATGAAGTTAATTTTTATAAAATAAGAACAATTTATTATAATAAAACTAAAAAATTATAATATTACAAAACATAAATAGTTGTAGCTAAATTATACATAATATTAATTTAATAAATATTTAAGATTATTTTAATTAATAGATACTATAATATTTTAGTTTTAAAATATCTTAATTAATGATTATTATATTATTAAATTATAAAAAATATAAATATTTATATTAGATTATTCATTGTTTTCATAATGAGGCTTAATCGATCCCATATCAAACATTACTCGAGATTCTTAACAAGCTTGTTCACAATCTTTGTATTGAATATTGATACGCCATGCAAAAATTATCTTGATCGGGCACGAATCTCGAGGCAAAAAGCTAGCCGGAAACTTCAAAAATTAAATCCGGGATAATCTAAACTCCGATTTCAGCAAACTTACAGTCAAACTGAGCGTCTTAGAAATACGAACCCAATGACACCAAATTCAACCCAATCCGAGCCCAAATGGGTCCAAATCAAGGACCCGAAGCGCTGTTGTAAGGTTCAAACCACAATTTGAGTTATCAAACGGTCTCCGATTTTAACGAGCTTATACTCGAATCGAACGGCTCGATGAGACGAATCCAACGAGCCCAAGATCACCGAATTCCGACATCACTAAGGCCTTCAAATGTCCAACGAACGGTGCACGATCGAAGGGTTCAACATCAACCGTCCATTCGACCACTCCCTATTCGCCCCTGATCTCACACCTATTTACAAGCCATGCCACTCTAGAAAAACTATAAATAGAGCCCTCATTCTACACAAAGGAGACTCAAGTGAGGAGAGAGAAGAAGAAGGGAAGAAGGGAAGAAGAAGAGAAAGGGGAAAATGAGAATCCTCTCCTCCTCGACCACCGCCGGAGTTCTTCCCGCTGCCTAAATACGCCGGAACTCTACCGGATATTCGGGAGAACGCCAGAATTCTGCCCAACTTCCATGGGATGCGGAAATTCTTCTCAATTAACGACAAAGTTCCCTCCTGACGCCGAAACTCCGCCCAAGTGATGCCGGAGTTCTCCTCGTCTAGCAACAGACGTCGGACTTCTACCTGACACCTGACCTTCACTCTTCGCCAAGTTTCTACCCGATGCTGGACTTCTACCGGTTATCGGACTTTCGCTTGACGTATATCCGAATATGGATTTCTTTCCATTGTTGGACTTCTACCTGAAGCCGTCCTTCTGACCTTCATCGTCAGACACAGTCCTTCCAGCATCCCTCGCAAGGCAACTGTCCTTCTGACCTCCGTCCCCAGCCTACTACGGTCCTCATGACTTATGTCGCCCGCCGACTACGGTCCTTCTGACTTATGTCGCCCACCGACTACAGTCTTTCCGACCTCCGTCACCCGCCGACTACGGTCCTCCTGATTTACGTTGCCCACCGACTACAAGCCGTCCGACCTCCGTCTCCCTCCGACCTCCGTCGCCCGCCGACTACGATCCTCCCGACCAAACGAACATGTCAATAGTGATTCTTTGTATTCATATCATATAATGTACTCTATAAAATGTACATCAAGCTAAGGCCTTCTACTAAGGAAGGGCCTCATTTGTAATCGACTGCAATACTAGTGGATTCATTCAAACTGGGCAAGGCCCCGTGGTTTTTCCCCCTTTTCAGGGGTTTTCCACGTAAAAATCTTGGTGTCTCATAAATTTTAGACCCTCTCTCTTATCTGATTGTGTGCCGGATTTTCGTACAACGCTAAGACGATAAACTTTATATTTCTCTACCGCTGCGAATACTCCTGGACGCAACAAACATGAATCGAGCTTCTTAGCAAGTTTCATATCAAACTTGTTCATGAGCTTTAAATGATGTTATTCATGATTAAACAAGTCGAACACATAGTTGTTCAAGCTTGTTTATTTAACTATCAAATATTTTTAAAAATATTCAAAATTATTTGATTACTTAATTAAATAATCATGAACTGAACTACAAGTAACTTGTCGATAACTCCGTTTACTTGCAACCCTAATAGTTAGGAAGCAACTTCTCCAACATAATCAACATGTACTATTTTATTTTCAATTACACAATTCATGTATTTTTATAGCGAGGGGCGTATTCAACCTTGCTATGCATTTATTATTTCCAATAATTTAAATGAAAACTTTTCTTTAGCTCTTTACCTCGATCCAAGCTTAGTAATAGGGGCAAAAGGGTGAGCCTAAGGCAAGAAATCATATCTTATTGTTATTTCTTTTATTTGATTTCTCTCTTAGTTTAGTCAAATCTCAAATATTCTCACTCTATATTTTCTTTCTCTTATTTTTTCTCTTCTTTAGCTGTACATTCTTGTTTGTAATGTTGTACTATTACCACAAACATATTTAAATTCAACAATTTAGAAATCACAACCCTAACAATTTTCCACTAATAGCGCAACACTCAAAGAAAGTTAATGCTAAGAATTGTTCCAATATGAGTACACTTAATTTTAGAATTCATCATAAAACTCAAGATATTATGCTATTAACACTTTGATGTTTAAGAGTTCTACTTCACTAGATCTAAGATGACCTATCAAGGTTCATAATGCAATGTATTGTTGACACACATGCCCAAACAATAAACACATTTAAGCCCATCCAACGCATTCATTGCATGTCCATATATTACATTATAGAGTATGAATTGTTAAGATATGAAGCTTAATTTCCTCAAATTTCTCATGATCAAATCCCTAAAATTATCTCTCAAATCCTTGAATACATTTTGGCCAGATTTGGTATCATATTTGTTTCTAAACTTAAGCCCCAAGCATCTATCAATTATATCAATTACTTCCTCTTCAAATTAAATTATTTTAAATTATTCCACCGCCAAATGATCACTCGGTTGAAAGCTAGGAGGCTAATAAAGGCTTAAAAGTCAACAACAAGAAAAATAGTAAATCCTAGGTTTTGTGGATAAAGCTTGGCAGGCAAACTTCTTGTGGTTCCCGGTGGACAAGTGACTGTTTGATAACCAGTGACGTGAACTAGCAGAAGAGGAGTTATATTCAAGGTTGCCAACGGTGGATCTTTGCATTCAGAGGCTTGCAATCAATGTGTTCGACTTTAGCAAGCAATTGATAATCGTTAGGTTGAAAAATAGGTGAGAAGACTCATGTGGGCAATGGCTTTAACCTATCTAGCAGAGAAGCTGCAGAGGATGGTGACTGATGGTCCTCGATAAGAGGCTAGCAGTGGTGATCATTACTGGAAACTACAGGTGAAGGTCTGAAGAAACCGTCTCAGGAGGCCCTTCAAGTTTATGGCGACAAGAATGTCATGTGATCAACATTCAGTAACTGTCTATGGATGTCGACCTCCTCATTTTTATGTGCATTCCTGTTATTGAGATAAATACTTCACTCCTGCGGATGTGCATTATATAATTGATTTCTGCTTATTTGTGCATAAACTTTTTTAAGCAGATCTAATTGGCATTATGTATCTAAGGTCATGAACTGAAATATTTTTATAAGTAACTAATTTTATGCCGCCAATTAAGAACTTCAGAAAATTTCACTAATTTGATACTACAGAATTGTACATGTTGTGCAGTCAAACATCCGCAAATTCGATCAAAATTGAAGTTGAACTTGGCATGTGAAGTTGATCCAGCTCAGGGTAGTCTCGTCAAAACCTCCAATGAACTCGCCCAATCAGGAGACTCCCTCAAGAAGATCAGTCAGCTAAGAAATATGATGTCATGAGGTTATTACATACACGAGTGTGTGGTTGGGCTACACAGCTCCTAAGCCTTATTATTATTTAATAATTGTATATGCAGCAAATCCTATAGTGTCCCAAGCCCTAGTCCGAACCTATAATTAGGGGTCAGAGTTGGAGCATAAGTTACACAATCTTTGAAATTCAAGTCCATTTGAGGAAGACCAAAGCTTCTTCACACCTTGGAAATTGGAATTCTCTCTCTCTCCCTTTCTTCACTCTATTCATATAGTGCTCTTAGTAAAATTTGGGTATGATGCGCATACAATTTTGAATCTAACATCCTAAAATGTGTTGAGGAAGCTACAAACTAGAAAATGAGCATTACATGGAGTATCCGGGCAAGAAATAATCTGTAAATGTAGAATAACAAAAGTTGGTCATCATAAGGCAGTTTGCAGAGGTTGAAGAAAAGATGACTCGAAAGATCCAAGGTGCGTTGGAGCAAATGTGGAGGGCTACTCCTCACGTTGAGTTATCAACATGATCCTCTACTCTGTCAAAAGAGATAGGAAGCTATTTGGAGTGAGAATGTTACCTTCAATTCCAAATGGTGATTAAACCTATGGGCTCCGAAAATTCCATTTTTTAGATGATTGATCCCGGCCTCTCTACATCATCGGTTTATTTATTTTTAAGTGTTTATGAGACGATGATGATAGAGAGTTTTAACGAGATTAGGTTCCGGGGGAATTTTCAGAAGGCAGATTGGGTTTTAGATAAGACACTACCCAGAGATTTCGCCCTCATTTGGTGAGGACTTTTTGATATGAGTTCTGGTTTCCTATAGGCGCAAGCCCCTATAGTTAATTACCCCTCCCAATAATAGAAGAGAACTTTCGATTAAGGCTAGTCGTAAAAGAAGTCAAATAAATTATAAACCTATCGTATAATAGCAATAATTTTAGGGTTTAAATTTTAAATTTAAATTTTTTTATGATTTGAAATTTATCACTATAAACTTAAAACTGATTGTAGAGGGAATGAAGACGAACCCGATCAAGATCCCATGGTTCCGTCGTCCCGAGCTGTCATGATCCCTGGTCTACTTAGTCAGAGGAGGTAGTCGACCCAACCTGACAGAAGGCACCTTATCGGCAGCCATGGGTTGCTTCGTCCAAGAATACCTTGTAGACCTGGGTTGGTGTTTGTCTAAGAAGATATATCTGAATCCACCTTAGCTGACAGAGGGCTTTATGCCTATCGAATATACCATATGATTCATCGCTCTCAAGGGTTTGACGCCTTTAGGGAACATACGAGCTTTGGCCGTGATCGTAATATAATGGTGCCATTTTGCGGCGAAACCACCCTATCAGAGGCACGTGCCACGTCCCTGTTGGCAAAAGACTATTTGAGGATGAATCGTAGTGATACACGCGACATGCATTTGCTCTTTGTGAGCTGAGGTTAATTTCAGATTTATCATCCCCGACAAGCGATTGCGGGAGGTGGATGGTTTTTAGTTTTAAGTTTTTAAGTGAAAGTTTTCATTTTTGATTTTTTGAGCTTTTGTTTGATTTGAGATTTGACCCATCCGGTTGAGATTTTTGATCAACACAGCCATTATCGGGGTGACATTGAGGCCATTTTATTTTTGTAAGAATATGGTAGGCATTTTATACTTCAAGTCATGTCGACTCCAATCCTTTTAAGGAGGAGGATAAAACTTGAATATTAGACCCGCGCAGTATTCTCGAATCGTCGGATTTGGGACTTAGATATGACGATTGGAGCACATGCGGGTAAATCATTTGACCCTGCGCAACATCTCGGACATTGGCATTTAGAAATTTATTGTATTTGTCGGAGCACATGCAGGGATGTATTTAGTTCAATGGATCATATTTAATATATAAGGGGCATTTTAAATAATTTAAACATGATCCATTGCGCAAGTGATTACTTCTTAGAAAATAGCCCGGGATTCATTTGAGGGCCTACGAACACCTTCTGTCCGCTTGTACACATGTTGCGGATCCGGTGGCGTTGAGGTGTATTAAATTTCACTTTTCACTTTAAGCATCTTATCCTTCAAATCTTGGGCTTCTATATTCATGTTCATGCTATCATATGATCTTATAATAAAACTCATATATTTTTTTTTTAATGAGCTAGCCCATTTCTTTTCTTGCATTTATATTTCTAATTCACTCCTATGTATCAATTATATCTTTAAGAAACATCCAGAGTGACTCTAATTTAGTGACTTAGAACTTAATTAAAATCTTCCATCAAACGAATATTTATTTTATGGATGCGAACTCATTTACTAGCCTTGATTAAAAATCTCATACATAATTAAAGTTGGCATTGCAAATTATATAGAGCAAGTTGCTAGCATCCAATCTCCCTTCATGGATTTCAAGAAAATTTTCACCTTCATTTAGAATGTAATCGTTATAAAGGAAATCTAGTATGATAATTTCTTTTAAAACTACCATTATATATTTAGGTAATTTCATGTTCTTATAGAATATTTCTTATGAATGGATCACCATTGTCATCAAATATCTAAGTGGAAAATATAGGTTTAAATTATTATTAAATAATTATTTTTGCTTGATTGGATATTCTCCACTTTTCTCAAAAATTCGTATAAGTCCAAATTTTCTAAGTCTTGAATTTTTGAGTAAATTTTGGCAACCTCCCGGCGTCCCCTCCCCGATGCCGGGAGGTAAAGAGTGCTCGACTCGGCCGGATCAAATCGACGGCGAGGAGATTTGGTCTTCAGAAGTTTTGATGATCGCCAGTTATAGATGATTGGTTGTCGATGATTTGCTGCTGATGATTGAATGCAGATTGTAGTTGATTGTCGATGCTCGCTTGGAAATTCCTTTTTTTTATTTAATTTATCAAATAATTAATATTATAATTATTTTTTAAATTAAATAAGCAATTGAACATTTTCCAATCATTTTAAATTTTGGCTAAGTCCCAAAATTTAGAGAAAATTTCGGCGCCTCCCGCATCCCCTCCCCGATGCCGGGAGGTAAGGGAGTGGCT